>JABUQX010045969.1:30000-32500 GCA_015478945.1 Trachelipus rathkii | reverse complement strand
AAGATATATATATTACAATAAAATCATTCTAATCCAATATCAAATATAATAATGCCTTACAATATCGCAGATAAATATCAATAAATAAAAAACAAAACAAAAAAGCAAAAAATAATTTTTCGAAATTGGAATCTCCCTGACGAGAGAGGCCGAAAAATTACCATAAGACAAATGGCGTTTGGGATCTGTCAACATTGTGAGCCGTCGTGCTCATGTCTTCAGGCCTACGTAGGAGGGACTGGAAGTGTGTATTACACTTAGAAATCTGTATCACACCGATATATTAATTATATATATAATATATATATAATATATATATATATATATATTATATATATATAATAACTATATATATATAATATATATATATATATATATATATATATATATATATATATATATAGTTATAATATAATATAGTTATATATAATATATATATATATACAGTGCTATTTAGGGGGGGCCAGGGGTCCATGGCCCCCCCCGAAATTTATTAGACACTAAAAAAATTTTAAGCATCATATCTGTTAAGAATATAAAGTGCAGAGGTTAAATAAATTTTATATAATTCGTCCGCAGTCAGAACAAATCTCGTAAGTCCTTTAGTTAAAAACTAAACTTGAGCCATCAAAGAAAATGCAGCATATACCCAACATTCCTTCTTCCAACCCACAGATTTAATATCGGCCACATTCATTTTATAGATTTTTGATGATTTAATATCACATTAGCGAGAAGTTTTTAAATCATAAAGAAAATATTTCTTCCTTGCAATTGTCCATACGAAGCATGTAATGTACCATATAAGAAGATAAAATATTGTGTATATATCATATATATATATCTCTCTATATATATCTATATATGAAATTTAGTAAAAGCAGAATGATATGGAAGCTGAAATGGCATCACAGCACAGAGTCGTGAAAAAACAGCATATATTACGGACTAGTCTTGTTCCACTCACAATTTCCAATAATATTTACATTCGTGTTGCAAATTCTGCAATTTTACCATGTTACTGCTACAGTAGAAAGAAGCTTTTCAGCTATTAAGACTCTGAAAACCAAACTTGAGAAATATTATTGAGAAAAAGACTTACGGAATTGCCTTCCTCTACTATATATTATATATATATATATATAACTTGAAATATTATCTCGGACTTTGCTCACTCTCATGCCCGGCGATTAAATTTAACAATTTAGGTAAGGTGATTTTAGTAATTTAATTAATTATTCCCATCTTTTCTTAAGAAATTAATATTTGTCCATCCACTTTTTATATATATATATATAATATATATATATATATATATATTATATTATATATATTATATATATATATATATATATAATATTTATATATATATATATATAATATAATATAATATATATATATATATATACATATATATATATATATAATATATATATATATATATATATAATATATAATATAAATATATATATATATATAATATATAATATATATATATATTATATATATATAATATATTTTAATAATTATATAATAAATATATATATAAAACGATTTTGTCTGCCCCCCCCCGAAAAAAAATTTCGGGATACGCACTGAATATATATATATATATATATTAAAATTATAATATATATATAAATAATATATATATATATATATATACTAATATATTATATATAATAATATATAAATATATATAAATATATAAATATATATATATATATATATATATATATAGTAATATAATAAATATATATATATTATTATATATAATATTTTATATATATAATTTTATATATAATCAAAAGGCCTATATCAAAAGAATCAACGATTTGAAAATAAATATGAAAAAATTATTAAAAATATTGAAAAAAAAAAAAAATATATATTATTATATTATATATTTCAAACTTTCCGATATTCTATGGTAAATTTTTCCTTTCATTTTAAAATGTTTTTTACATACATATAAATTTTACCAAATATACCTATTTTTATTAATTCTAATCTTTAATACAGTTTTAATTTACCTGCCTACGTTATAAATGCTTAAATGAAACAAAAAAAATAACTACAACCAAATTCTACATGCTAATCAGAAATGTAAATCAATATTCTATACCAAAAATATTTAATGAATGGAAGCATACTTATAGGAATGAGAAATATTTAATAAATTTTCATAATTATGACATTTTAATCTGATGATATGATGATATGATGATGATGATATGATGATGATGATGATTGATGATGATGATGATGATAATGATGATATTTATGATAATTAATAATAATAATAATAGTATAATAATGTAATAATAATAATTAATATATAATTTAATATATAATAATGTAATTACTAATAATAATAATATATTAAACATCCTTGAAACAAAATGTTTTGCAATTTGAAATTTTTTAAACTATATATATATATCTATATATATATTAACAATTCCTAATAAAGAAGAAGAAAAACATTAAGATGGAGAAT
>JABUQX010045969.1:7500-25000 GCA_015478945.1 Trachelipus rathkii | reverse complement strand
TATTATATATATATATATATTGTAATATATATTATATAAGGTGTGTATATTATATAGTTGTTGGGTTATACTATAATATATATATAATTATATATATATATATATATATAATATATGGTAATTATTAGTGTAATAGAGTAGTAGGATATGTAGTAGTATAATTTAGTAGTTAGAGTGGTAGGGTGTTTTTTAATATGATTAAATTTAATAATGTAATTAGTTTGTATATATATATATAATTATATATATATAATAATATATATATATAATATATATATATACTATTCATTATATATATTATATTATATATATATATATATATATAATTTATTATATATATTATATAGTTTATATTATATATATATATAATTATATATTATATACTATATAAAATATATATATATATATATATATATTGGACATCATTTTAGCAGTCTTAAGCCTACCTGCATCTGTTCGTAAATATTTATAGGGTAGTTGAAGTAGAAGAAGGAGTTTGTAGCTTAAAATTAAAAATTATAAAGGAGCGCGACAGCCGTCTAGCGGTCGGAGGTCTACGCTCGGCCCATCTATCCCCAGACAACACAGGACAGTCCCTTTGCTAGGCTACAGATTCACGATAGCCTAAAAACAGAATGTCAAATAAGGTTGTCACAAGTAATTTAATATTATTTTTATTATTGTACTCTTGTTTTCCTGAAGGTTTTTTAACATTGTTTATCAATAAGGATATATATAATATATAATGATATAGTAGTATATTATATATATATGATATATATTATATATATTATGTAGGATTATATATATATGTAAATATATATTAGTATAGGTATATATATATATATATAATATATATATATATATATATATATATATTATAAGATGCATTGAAGATTAAATTGATATTCGCTATCTATTAAGACTTTATAATTCCTCTAAAGTCTAAGTAATAGACAAGTTTTCAACCCCACACCGGAATAGGATTGGCAAAGCATCGTAATTTTCGGCATTGCACTGCAAGAGGAGGTCATGCAGTAACACCGTAACAGGACGTTGAAATTATTTGCCGCACCGCACCTCGTCAAAATGAGCGCACTACGCACCGCAACGCACCGGTGCGGTCTCCGGTGGTCAACCTTATACCAGAAATATGAAAAATATGCGGTGATTTTAAAGCTGGTCTTTATTTTGGCTATGTGATTTTTCACGCTAAACTCCAAACCGGAAACGGTAATTTTTTTAGGCAATTTCCATCAAATAAAAAAAAAACTTTAGCTTTTTCCGACCGTAAAGGCGGTTTTCTGACTCTATTGATTACCTTTGTTTTTGTTTTTTTTCTGAAAAACTATATTTTTAACATTTTGGAGTTCAGGTCCTACATACAACTTGAAATATACGAAGAATGGTCTATTAATCGCAATTTTTCATTTTTAAGAAACATTTTTTTTTTGAGGGAAAAAATGAAAAATTTGTTTTTTTTCCTACTCATCCAATCAATATCAAATTTTCAGGCATTTATAGTTGAGAGATGCAAAAAAAAATATTTTGCCTGAAAATTTGTTCCATGCCCTGAGGCAAAACTGTTGCATATACAAAAATTATCCAAATACAAAATGTGTATCTCCCCCCAACCAGTGGCGGCTCGTCTTTATGGGCTCCGGGGCTGGAGCCCCTCCAAATTAAAAGTGCCAGGCGTAGGATGTTGACGGAAATATAAAATTTTTGTAAAAAAAAAAGTGAAAAGAATTTTTTTTAACAATTTAATACATAAAAACGTAGTAATTAATCAAGAAAATAAGAAAAGAATGCTTTTTGCAACAGCAAATTGTGTGTACGATATTTTTATTTCAATATATCCAATAATATAAACTGTGGGCTGCTATTTTACAGCCCAGAAAAAAGACCAACCTTATTAGTTTTAAAAAATAGAACAACAGGCAAAAACAAAAAGTGCCAATTCCGTATAATAATTTTTAGCATATTGCCACTTGGCCTTTTTGAATTTTATAACAACTTGGAGATTATACTCATATAAAATTGTATTCCAAGTTTGATCGAGTTGCTAGTTCTGTCCTTTAATGTCCTTCTGTACATATAAAGACAAATTAAAATCAGTTGATTCTTATGCTTCAGAGAAAGTGGACGTGTCTTTTTTTTTCTTTTTCTTTTTTTGGGGGGGGAGTGTTGAAAATTTAATTTGTATATTTGAAATAAAATATTTATTTATAGAAATTTTTTTATTTTATATGAATGCTGATGATGATGATGTGCGAGTATTTTTAAAATTTATTATCGTTTAACATTTGAAGAAAAAAGTTTTATTTCTAATTTTGCTCTGAAACCTTCAAAGAAAGGTAAGGCTCCCATCACTATAGGCGATTTTGATTTCGTACCAACAAAAATCTGATTGACAAATATATATATATATATATATATATATATATATATATATATATATATATTATATAGTAATATATATATTATATATTATATAATATATATATATAATATAAATATAATATTATATATATATATATCATAACTTGCAGCCCCTTCCATCCCAAAAGTTCTTCAGAGCCGGCCACGCCCCCAACTATAGAAGCAGTGAAAATTCATGTTGATAAATCAGAAAAAAAAATTATCACAATTTTTCATTTTTCAAATCCCAAAAAGTTGAAATTTGGAATCTGGACATGCTGGCAATCTGTTTCAAAATTAAAAAAAAAAAAAAAAAAAAAAAAAAAAAAAATGCAACAGTCATATTTTGTAAAACCATTCAAGGATTTCAAATTTCGACAAAAATTGTGTAGGACGCGAATTCCAAAATGTCAAAAACATAGTTTTTCATAAAATGAAAGTACAAAACAAATCAATAAATACACAGAAAAACACTGAAATAAACGTTTCAGGGGTTCGAAAAAGCTTCAACTTACTTTTTATTTGGTCTAAATTAGATGAAAATTAAGAAAATTATGGCCATTTCCGGTTTGAGCCTATAGTTAGCCATTTTAGATATCTTTGTTAAAAATATTAAGATGTTTTTTTTATAAAATTTAAATTATATATATTTTAAATTATATTAAATATAAGGAATAATGAGTTTAGGAAATAGCAGATTTGCGCAGGCGTGGGTTCCTATTGGCTTTACCAACATTCGCGGCTTACACTCTAACTCTGAATTCGTGGAATGCCACCTCTCTAACTCTAATCTTACCTTTTCTCTTTGTCTGAGACCAATAGTCCTAAGAAATCATCCTCTAAACTCGGGTTTAACATAATCAACTATAACTTATTTCTAATTTCCGTCTGAAGGTGGAGTGTGTGCCTATGTAAATATTAATATTCCTGTATTTCTCCTCGAAAATCTCGAATCTCTTAACTTCGATGTTCTATGTCTATGACTTAAAATCTTCTTCCTTTTACTAAAATAATCTTGTGCTTCTGCTACTGTTCTAACAGAACAGATTTTTACGCCTTTTTTGAGTATCTTACTATTTCTCATTAGACCGTTATATATTCTCATCCGAATACTGAGGTCCTCTATTAGGGATTTCAAGACACAACACATGAATGGCTGGTCTTCTGATATTGATCCAGAAGTGGAGGAGCAGAATCATTCAGCATTCTCGACGATCTGGAGCAACTAATTAGGGAATCTACACGAATTCCGGATCGTCCTATACAATTCTTGAACACACTTGACCTATGTCTCACCACTAGTTATTCTCTATATAATACATTAAAACCTATATTCATTCATATTGGTAAATCTGGACACAGCCTTATAAATCTTAATTTAGATTCTTTTTCACCCATAGGTCCACCCCAATATAAGCGTATCTTCTGGCACCTTAATCGGGCCGATGTAGAGGGCTTGCTTTGCTTCTACGCCAACTATAATTGGGAATGACTGCTTTGACTCTTGTGACGCTTCAGCTTCTGCCGAAAAGGTGGGAGCTGTAATCACAGTGATGGGATAGCAGTTCTTCCTCTTCGACTAAATCTTCTCTCCTCATAATCCATGTTTAGAATACGAGATATTGTTTTCTGGTCCGATTCAGGCGTGAGAGACAGTGCGTACTCGGGAGTGGAAAAATTCTCGTTCTCCTATCGACTTCTTGCTAATTTTCATTCAGCTAGAAATCGGTTGCAGGTATACTCTTCAACGAGCAAAGCGGCTTTCATCAAACGAAAGTAGGCAAAACCGCCTTGATAATTTCATACTGAAATCTTTCTGGCCTCGTCCAAAAACACATCTCTAACAACTTTGTAAATCTGCCTTTCCTCCTCTATTCCGTTCTGATGGTTCTGTTGCTAATTCTCCCACTGAAAAAAGGCCAATCTCTTCGCCTCCTATTTTCCCCTCTAACTCCCCCGGGATGATTCTGGCATATCCTCTCTCACTAACCTTCTTCCTCTTCAGGTGTCTATGCCTTTGCCTGTGATTACATTTGATCAAGTGCATGGTGCTCCTGAAATCTATGAACGTTAGGAAGTGCGGGTGGCCCGGATGGCATTCCTCCCATGTTTTGAGGGAGTGTGCTTCGTGCTGGCCCCTCCTCTCGTCCAACTATATTCTCTATGTTCAATACTAACACTTTCCCTCAGTGTTGGAGAGCACGCACAAGTCCAACCGATTCCGAAAAAAGGAACCGCTCTGATCCTTCTACTATCGCCCTATAGCTCTCAATTGTAGTTCTATCTAAGATCTTTGAAAACCCTTCTCAACTCTCATTTCTTTAACATATCTGAAATCTCATTCACTTCTTTCTGATCGCCTGTACGGCTTTCGGCGATCGAGGTCTACTGGCGTATATACTTTTTCCTATCTTACTAATTTATGGTTTTCCACCCTTAGGAACTATGGGGAGACTTGCGTGGTGGCTCTTGACATATCCAAGCATTTGACCGGGTATGGCATACGCGTCACTGCTCTCAAGCTCCCTTCCTTTTGGGTTTTCCTTCTTTTCTTTGCTTACTTATGTCAGTTTTCTCCTCAATCGCTCAATGATCGGCTGTTGTTGACGGGCTGCGACTCTTCTTCTTTTTCTGTCAATTGCGGTGTTCCTCAGGGTTCAGTCTTATCTCCAACTTTATTCTTACTTTTCATTAATGATCTTCTCACCTGCACATCTAACTCTATCCACTCGTATGCAGAGGACTCGATCCTTCATTCTTCAACTCATTTCAATTCTGCTCCTTCTTTTACTTCTGGAATTGCCTCTCGCTTAATCTTTCCGATTCTATTGTCGCAGATCTGGATCATAATTTCCGGGTGGGGTCGTCTCAAACCTTGTGAAATTAATTCTTTTACAAACTCAACTTCTCTACATCTCCCTCTCTTAAAACACCTTCCAACCAACTTTCTTATCTCTTTCGACGGTTCTCTCGTCTCTCCTGTTGACTAATATAAGACATCCTGGCCAACATAAAGTAAAGATGTCTTGGAAGACCTCACATCACAACGGTTGCTAGGGCGGCCTCAAAGAAACTGGAATTTCGTTTAGACTGCGAGACTTTTTTTCTTCTTCACAGCTCCAGCTATACAAGGCCTCATCCGCCCTTGTATGGGAGTACGGCTCTCATATCTGGGGGGGCTCTGGTTTCACCCGGCTTTTTCATCAGGGTCGAGTCAAAAGGCCAAAAGACTTATAAACTATTCCGTACTTTCCACTTCACTTGACCCTCTATCTTTGCGGCGCGATGTTGGTGCTTTATCTCTTTTATATAGGTACCGCAGCGGCAGATGCTCGTGGGAACTTGTAACTCGCGTACCACAACTTACGGGCGCCGGGTAGCACAAGGGGTGCTGTGTCTCGCCCGCAGAAAAAAAAAGTTTTGTGTGGATATTGAACTCAGGCTAGTACCGCGTGGTTGCTTCTTCCTTTCCTGCCACCTCTGTTCTGTGGAATTCTCTTCAGTCTTCTGTTGTTTCCCCTGCTGATTTTAAGTTCTCCCTCACTTCAAAGCCCTTGCGTCTGTTGCTCATGCTGCGTAATTTGCATTAGTTGGTGAGCTTTTGAGACGTGCAACACCCCCTCCTTGAATAGGGCTCTGCCCGTGAGTGGTGGTGACAACTATAAAAAAAAAGAATATAAGAGGGATTGGAATATATACCCCAAAACATCGCGCTCACTTCCACCAATGGCCTCCCCTTAAAAAAAATTTTTTTCATCCACAAAACCCCCCTGACCTCTACAATGTATATACACAATACCCTGCAACCACTGCCCAAAAACATACATTGGCGAAACAAATAACCACCAGAAGAAAAAACCAACATTCAGAAGATCTACAAAAAGATAATCAAAATTCATCACTCACCACACACAGGTCACAATTCAACCACTCAATCAATAGTAATTCCATTCAAAATTTAATCAACATCCCCAACCACCAAAAAAGAAAATTAATCGAAACCTATTGTATACATAACTTAAACAATTACAACAATATGTCAGGAGAACATAAACTAGATTACTCACAACACAAACTCTTAAAATTTAACTCCCCAACCCAAAGATCGAACAATTATACTATGAAAAGCATCCTCAAATTACGACCCCTTAATCATAATTTCACTTATCTTTTCTCTCTTTGCATCATGGTAATTAAAAATTTTTCAATATTATTTCAACTTCATTTTCGAGCACCCAAAGCAAAAAAAAAAAAAAAAAAAAAAAAAAAAAAAAAAAAAAAAAAAAAAAAAAAAAAAAAAATCAACGGACGAATCGTTTTTTTCACTACCCTTGTCATGACATGAAAGATAGAAATTTAACTACTTTATTCTTCAAAATTTTTCCCAACAGTCGGTTTCTCTTGGGTAAGGATTCAAAACATATAAGCAGCTGAAAGAGGCTTCGTAAATGAAGCGAAAGACTTCTGCATTTGATACCATTAACTCAGGGAATACAAAAAGTTTTAATATGTTTTAATTGTGCTAAAGTGTCTCAATAAAAAAGTTTTTTAAGTTATAGTTTGCTTTCTGCCAAAGGGTTTATAAAAATTACTATATACAAACTACGTCTATATGTATATATATATATATATATATATATATATATATATATATATAATATATATTATATATATATATATATATATATATTATATATAATAATTATATATATATAATATATATATTATATATATCCAGCTTTTTTTTCATATACTTATTAATGATATTATACTACCATTACTGTGTGTCTTTAACATCTCGAGATCAATTATAGACAAATGTCAACTTTTGCATAATACTTTATTATAACAGCGTAACATACAATATCAACAGCATTTCATACATCAAAGTGAAGGAGTACAGTCAATAGTTTCGGATATGGCATTCTTGTTTCCCGGCAGAACAGGTCCTGATTAGCTCTGACATACCATACACGCATGCCGCGCGTTCAGATGTAGCTCTTCTCTTCGTGGCGCCACATAATAAAAACGGTTGGATCCGAGCGTAAAGCTTTCTGTTGCTCTAACAATTTGCTAAGTGGGATGCTGTAATTACTGTTCAACGTGCGATCGTTTACCGTTCCAATGTGATCCTTCCATCGTGGCAAAAACATTTCGCCGATGGTTATAGGCAAATTGCAAACGGACTGTCTTTGTAAGAGCGGCAAAAGTAAAGGATGGCCCAAAATGACTATACAGGATGCGGACCGTATCAGGGCTCGTTCCTTCGTAGTCCTAGAAAATCCGTTCGGAGAGCAAGTCGTGAACTGCAGGTGCCAAAAACGACGGTGTGGAAGGTGTTAAGGAAACGTTTACACATGCGTGCATACCGGTTGCAGTTTGTACATGCTTTAAAGCCTGACGACTATGCTTTGCGGTTTAACTTTTGCCTGTGCAGTGTTAGGTCAAGACGATGATCTTTTAGATCGTGAAGCGTTTAGCGACGGGTCCACCTTTCATCTCAGTGGTAAGGTGAAGGCCCATAATATTCGTATCTGGGGGTCTGAAAATCAGCATGAACTTGTAGAACACGAACGTGATTCCCCAAAGGTTAACATTTTCTCCACCCTATCCCGACGCCAGGTCTACGGACTTTTCTTTTTCGCAGAAGCAACCGTAGCAGGGATCGCATATCTCGATATGTTTCAACAATGGTTCTTTCCACAATTTTTAGAGGATGAAGCGTAAACGTTATATGGCAGCAAGAAGGAGTCCCTACACATTTGGAGTCACATAGTTCGAGCGTGTTGAAGATGACGTACTCAAAAGATCGTTTAATTGTCGTAATGGTCCCAGACATCAGAGCTCTATATCTCTGGCTCCCTACCAGTCCCCGGACTTTAACGCCATGCGATTTTTTCCTATGGGGCTGCCCAATTGTTATGCGTCCCACCGCTGCCCAATGATATGCCAGAGTTGAAACGCAGAATTGAACACGCCGTTGCATCCATTTTGAAGGATCAGTTTAGCAATGTTTGGGATTAATTGGATTATCGGCTGGATGTGTCCCGTCTAATAAAGGGGGCACAAATTGAATATTTGTAGGAAAAACTGTTATAATAAAGCATTGAAACTGGGACATTCTTTTACGGACACCCGGTAATATATAATATATATATATATATATATAATATTATATATATATATTATATAATATATATATATATATTATATATATATATATATAATATATATATATATATATATATACATATATATATATATATATAATATATATATATTATATATATATATATATATATCCTATATATATATATTATAATTAATAATATATAGTATATATAATATATATAATATAATTATATATATATATATATATATACTTAACAGTTGTCCACCACCACTCACGGGCGAAACCCTAATTCAAGGAGGGTGTTGCACGCCTCAGATTAAAGTTCAGCAGGAAACAGAGATGATGGAAGAGAATTCCGCAGACAGAGGTGGCAGGAAAGAAGGAGCACCGCAGCGAACTAGCCTGGAGTTACCACCAATATCTAACCCAAACTCATGCGCAGACCCAGCACCCCTAGTGTTATCGAGGGGCGTCGCAAAAGGTGGTGTTAGCGAGGTGACAAGTTCCTCGGAGCACCTCCGCGCGGTAGACTTAGAAAATAGATAAAGCACCACATTGCGCAGCAAAGTAGAGGTCAAGAAGGGAAAAAAAAAAGGGGGGGGGGGAAAAAAAAAAAGTACGGAAAAAAACAGTTTAATAATTCCTTTTGGCTTTTTGACTCGGCCATTTCCAAAACCGGGTGAAACCGAGCTCCCCCCCCAGATTAGAGCAGTACTCCATACAAGGGCTGATGAAACCCTTTGTATAGCTGGAACTGAGAAGAGGAAAAAGTCTCGCAGTCTAACCGAACTCCCAGTTTCTTTATGGCCCGCCCTAGCAACCGTGTGAATGTGAGGTTCCAAGCACATTTACTGTTTTATGTAAGAGGCCAAAGGAATGTTTAATAGTTGTCAACAGGAGAGACGAGAGAACTGTCAAAGAGATAGGAAAGTTGAAAAGAGGTGTTTTAGAGAGGGAGATTTGTAGAAGTTTGAGTTTTTAAAGAATTAAAATTTCACAAGGTTGAGGCGACCCCACCCGAAATCCTATCCAGATCAGCGGAATAGAATCGGAAAGATTAAGACGAGAGGCAATCTAGAAGTAAAGAGGGACGAAATTGAAATAAGTTGAGAATGAAGGTCAGTCATCGGCAGTACGAGTGGATAGAGTTCATGTGCGGGAAGAACATCATTAATGAAAAGTAAGAATAAAGTGGGAGATAGAAAGACCTTGGATGACAGAAGAAATAAGAAAGGAAATAGAAAAATAAGTCGCCCCGTCAACAGCAGTTGATATTGAGCGGTTTGAGAGAAAACTAGACATAAGTAAGCTAAGAGAAGGAGGAAACCCAAAGGGGGGAGCTGGAGAAGCAGTGACGCGTGCCATACCCCGGTCAAATGCTTGGATATGTCAAGCGTGCCACCACGCAAGTCTCCCCCGTAGTTCCTAAGGGCGGAAAACATAAATCAGTAAGATAGGAAGTATATTCGCCAGTTGCCCTCGAGGGCCGATAGCCGTACTGGCGATCGCGGAAAAAGTGAATGAGATTCCAGATGTCTGAAGTGAGAGTTAATAAGGGTTTCAAAGATTAGATAGAATACAAGTGAGAGCTATAGGAGGATAGTTAGAAGGATCAGAGCGCTTCTTTTACGAAATCGGTTTGGACGTGTGCGCGCTTCCAACACTAAGGGAAGTGTTAGTTTTGAGACATACAGAATATAGTTGAACGAGGGGTGGGGTCAGCAAGGAAGCACATTCCCTCAAAATTCGGGGAGGAATGCCATCCGGGCCACCCGCCTTCCTAACGTTCGTAGATTTCAGAAGCCAGGCACCCGATCAAATGTAATCACAGGCAAAGGCATAGACATCTGAGAGGAGAAGGAGGAGCGAGGAGGAGGAAATGCCCGAATGGTCCCAAGTTGAAGTTAGAGGAACAGAGGAGACCAAAGAGATTTGCCCTTTTCAGTTGGAAGGAATTAAGCAACAAGAACCATCCAGCATCGAATAAGAAGGAGAAAGGCAGAATTTACATGAAGTTGTTAGAGATATTTTTGGCTAGAGCCCAGAAAGATTTTTCAGTAGGAGAACCTAGGAGGTTTGCGCACTTTTGAATAATGAAGCCCGCTTTGCTCGTCGAAGAGTATCCTGCAGACGGATTTCTAAGCTGATGAAAATAGCAAGAGTATAGGAGAACGAGAATTTTTTTCCACTCCCCGATACCAACACTGTTCTCTAGACAGAATGCCAAGAAAAAGCACGAATATATATATAATATATATAATATATATATAAATCTAGTATTAACATTTCGATTATATGTAACGTATTTATTATATATATAAGATAATATTTTTGAAAAATATATATGCATTATATACTTTCAAAAGATATTTGATAATATTATATATTATATATATTATATAAATATAATATATATATATATATATATATAATATATATATATATATATATATATAATATATATATTATATATATAATAATATTATATATATATATTATATATATATATATATATTATATATTAATATATATAATATTATATATATATATATATATATATAATTATATTTATATATATATATATATAATATATATATATATATATATATATATATATATATATTTATAATATATTGTAATATATATATATTATAATATAATATATCATATTATAATATCCTCTATATATTATAATATATATATATAAATTATTAATATATTATATATATATATAATATATATATATAATAATATATATATATATATCTATATATGTGTGTGTGTGTGTACAAATATATATTATTATATATATATATATATATATATTATATATAATATATATTATATATAATTATAATATATATATATAGTATATATAAAATTAATAAGCAAATAGGAGAGAGAGAGAGAATTCTTTCATTTTATCATAATACTTTCTTGTTATTTCACAACCGAGTCAGTTGACTCTGTGTAGTTTTCCGCTCAAACGGAGGCAAGGTATTTATTTCTGGGCTCGCTACGCGGTGCTCGTTTGATATTGGCTTTATGGAAAATTCGGTTTTATCGAACCATGGGTTTAAAGAAGAGAGATGTTATGTTGATCATTTTAATAAAAATTGGAATTATACAATATACAGCAACAACACACACACACAACACACATATATATAAGCTAATTATATATATATAATATATATTTATATAATATATATATATATATATATATATTATAAATATATATATAGTATATATAAAGTATTATATATATATGTGTGTGGTGTGGTGTGTGTGATGTGTGTGTGTGTGTGTGTGTGGTTTGTGTGTGTGGGAAATTTTATTGAAGATTAATTTTTCATGTACTGTGGATATTTGGATATTGTAGAGAGTAATGATATAGGTCTATACGAAACTATGTTATTGGGTAGTTTATTTGGTTTTAAATTTATTATTATGTGCGCATGCTTCCATAGAGGTGGCAGAGTGTTGATTTGCTATGCAACGTTAAATATTTGTTTTAAGACTGCAAAAGCATTGGTTCTTAGGTACATCTGAATCAAATCTTAGATCGATAGCTGCGCCTGTTACTGCAGCGGCAATTGTACCAGCTTCTGTAACTTCAAGAATAGCCTTATGAGCAATGGCACTGACGAACAATTGAGGATCTTCAGTAAACCTCGATAAGTCAGCTGTTTGACTGAATATTTGATTTACTCCAAGAGACATGAGATCTTCTTTGAGATCAAGTTCAAGACTCAATTTCATTCTTGGAATCGTTACATTCATCTTTTGAGATTTCATTTGGTTGATGAAGGTGTTCAAAGCATTTGAACTGAGAGTGTCTTCTATATGTTGCAGACTACTACCACGTATTGGTTTTAAAATGTACATTGAAAACCGATTTCCAACATAAGGAAGAGATATCATTTCAAAGCCCTCATTATCAAATCTCAGATAGGGTACGTACATTTTTCTATTCATCATTGAAATGATAAGTGTTTCCGTTCCAGTGTAGAAGTTTCCATCTCTTGTTGAATCAGAATTGAACTTATTTAACCATGTTGCATTAAGAAAAATAACATTAGCAAAACACATTCTGTTAAAGGACTTAAAGGTTCTAAGAATAATTTCTCTATTTTCCAATTGGTACTGTCTGAAACCCAATCATTAATCCTATTCGTTGCAACATCAGCAGAATTTGCATAATCTAAACTCTCTACATCACTTATTTAAGATGTTTCAGAAACATCTGTAAATGAATCAAGGATTGTAAATCCTATCTGAGGAAATATTCTGGTATATAAAGAAATCTCAACCTCATTTCCTGATTGTGGGAGAGTCGTAAAAATTTCTTTATAGGCTGCATCAACTACATTCTCTTGGAGATCATTTGGATAATTTAAAGCCTGTTTTATTTCTAAGTTTGTGGTTCCTCTTGAGCCAAGCATTAGTAAATTGAGAATAACTGCAATGCTTAAAGGAGATAGAATAACATTTTTTGGTGGACCTTTTGCCCACTGAGCGTACGATATTTTCCGACCAAGCTCTTGGACTGTATTTTTGAAATCTTGTGTTTGTTTCCAAAATCCTTCTTCAGTATTTGAAGCTACTGTTGTCATAGCTTCAGCAAGGGGGTTCTTTTGGAGTAAATAAACGCTGACAGCAGCCAGTACTGCCTTGATTGCAAATGTTAAGGTCATATTTTCGAATCTGAAAAAAACGATCATAATATATATATATATATATATATATATATATTTATATATATATATATATATAGTATATTTATATTATTATATAATCATATTATATATATATATATATATAATTATATATTATATATTATATAGTATATATATAAATATATATATATATATATTATATATATAATTTATTTTATTTATTATATATATATATAGATATATATTATTATATTATAATATTAATATAAATATATATTATATATTATTATATATAATTATTAAATTTGTGATTTTTATAAAATTTGATTTTGCTTGCTGTGACTGAACAAAGACGAAAAGAAGCGGTGAAGACGAGTGGTATGAGGGTGAAATGTGTGTGTGTGTGTGTGTGTGTGTGTGTGTGTGTGTGTGGTGTGTGTGTGTGTGCTGGATTGGAGATGAATGAGAGGGGAAGGGAAGAGAAGGAGTTGCATTCTGACGCCACCTGTGGCACAGAGCTATTGCGGATTTTGTTTGCGCGAGAACTAGAATTTTAATTGTTATGCAAGTTTGAGAATGCAAGTGTGTGGTGGTGTACATATGGTTCATGTAAAGGGGTGATGGGAGAAGAGTTTGGACTTTCAGGGATATAATGAATAGCGTTTGGACGGTGTGGTAGGGGATTCAGATTGATATTGATGAGAGACTTGAATGGTTGGATCGGTGATAGAAAAACGGATGGTATATAATTGGTGCCTTTGGGGTTGCGGGAAAAAGTGAGAATGGCAGGAAGGTGATTGATTTTTGTGAGGAGAGAGAGGTGTATGCGTATAAATCAGTTGAATGTGAGCAGGATGAAATTGAGCAAATCTGGGCGCAAATGAATGAAGCCTTTGTTAGTAGTGCAAGATAGGTATGTGGATGTGGTAAATATAAAATAAGAATGCCAATAGTGAGTGTTGAAATGATGTGGCAATACAAAAGGTTAGAAGTAAAAAAGAGGCACTGTTGCATGTGCTAAAGCCAATGATTAGGTCTCAAAGGAAAGGTGCATGCAAATATATGGAGGAAAAACGGAAGGGTTAAAGTTGTATACGTAGGCGGAATAGAGAGGTAAATGAACAGTTTGGAGGGAGGATGAATTTGAATTTACAAGGAAATAGGAAGCTTTTCTGGAAGGAGGTGCGAAAGTTTAAGAAAGAGAGAGAGAGAGAGAGAGAGAGAGAGAGAGAGAGAGAGAGAGAGAGAGAGAGAGGGGAATCTTCATGGAATAATGAATATGGATGAAACTTTAGTGTAATTCCCAACCTTTTGTAATTCACGGCACCCTATTTAAGGCTGTGGAATTTTTGAGGCACACTTATTACAATAATAATAATAATAATAATAATAATAATAATAATAATAATAATAATAATAATAATAATAATAATAATAATAATAATAATAATAATAATAATAATAATAATAATAATAATAATAATTATAATATAATAATAATATATAATATAATATAATTCATAATAATAATAATCATATAATATAATATAATATAATAATAAGAATGATAATAATATATAATAATAATAATAATAATAAAATAATAATAAAATAATAATAATAATAATAATAATAATAATAATACGTTTTGATATTAATATTTAATAATTTTAATAATAATAAAGAATAAAGCATAGATTTTAAAATTTAAAATATCTTTAAGCATTTGAGCTTACGAAACGTATGAAATGCTTGAGTTTGCGTTTTAGACAATCGATTATAATATTAATTTGAAATTATGTGCTTGCATATGCCTTGAGCAAAATATTGTAATGTTAGGTCTGATGTTTATAACGCACACGCATCATTTTCCTAAAGATTCAACAATCTATTTCTTGTTTTGCATTTTATTGTGACCATGTGCAGAGAAACACGTTCACATACAAGTATGGTATGTTGAAAATGGCAAAAGCAAAAACTTGGTAGCTTTTTCAACTAGGTTTAGGAAACTTCTTTTTATGCTAAGCCAAAAAGTAGCCGCCTGATAAGTCTTCTCAAGTTTAATTTTCAGTAAAGAATCAGCGCAGAGATCATTAAATTCTTCCGTCTCTTTCAGCAGCTGGAAATCTAGTTCTTCAGCAATAACTGCCTTGTGAAATGGGGAACAATCCACTCAAGATTCTTAACAGAAAGAGAAGGAAAGTACTTTATCTACTGCATCTTTGCAATTTTGATTAATGATAAAGAATGAGGTCTTTTAGCTTTTCCTCGCCATTACGTTCTGAAAATTATTTAAAAGGGATGGAAATTTGAAAAAACGCTTTCTCAATTGCAGACTTCCACGAAGCTACCTTTCTCATGAAACCTTTCATTTTATTGGTTGAAGAAACTATTGTTTCTTGTCGTCCCTCAATGAAGTATTTAATCTCCATTTGTTTACTAAAAATATCTGCAAGATATTGACAAGCTGTAAACATCAATCATCCATTTTTGCTAGTCAAACCTAGAAAATGCATCAGTTTCTCTTTCTCAAAAAAGACTTTTTAGTTCTTCTTTGAGTGTGAGAAGGCGGTTTAGTACTCTACCACGAGATAAACCATCCTTACTTCTGTATGTAATAATAATGAGAAATATGGTGCATCCATTTCACATATTTTTTCAAAGAGTCTACACTTCAAAGGTCACGATTTAAATGTAATTTAATCTCTTCACAACCTGATTTATAACTTCAGCGAACTCTCACCAAAATTTTTCCCTACTAGTGCTTCTCTGTGCAGAAAGCAGTGAGTTATTATCAATGATCCATTTTCCTGTAAAGTTCGCGCAATAAATCCTTTATACTTTCCTGTCATTGATGGTGCACCATCAGTACATATTCCACAACAGTCGTTCCATGAAAGACCATGGTTATTGAGATAGGAAGAGACGGAAGCGAAAATATCGGCGCCGGTACATTTCTAGCACAAATTTTAAAACAAAATGGAAAGCAGTTTTAAATTAACAATAGACATAGACTCATAGACTTATAGACTTAAGAGAGACATAGAGACAATAGATCATCTTACCGTGTTATACGTCCGGCAGAGATACTTTTGTTCTTACAGCGTGCGTAATAATATATATATATATATATATATATATAATATATATATATATATATATATATATAATATATAATACTAATATATATATATATATATATAATCTAAATATATAATATAAATATAATATATATATATTATAAATAATATATATATCATATATATATATATAATATATATATATATATATATATAGTATATAATATATATACCATATATATATATTTATATATATAATTAATATATATATATTCTATTATATATTATATATACTAATATATATATATATAATATAGTATATATATTATATATATATTATATATATAAACTTTCAGAGAGAGGGAGCTTAAAGCCTTTTTAAAGAATTTTTGCCTAATAAATTGAAGACGTAATTTCATTAAAATGGTTAGAGATGTTACAATTAGATTAAAATCACGCGGCACCCCTGACAGATCTCGCGGCACACCGGTTGGGAATCTCTGCTATAGAGCATAAATAAAATTAAAAAAAGAAGGACATAAGGATTTTATTTATATTAACTTAATTAATAACATTACAAATATGAAGAATTATCTTTGAATGGGTTTGATAGTGTAAGCGAAGAAATAGCATTTTGGGGATACAAAGTAATTAGTAGGGAGGATGTAATAGGTTAGAGTGAAAAAGTTGAAGATGGTAAATCCGCAGGAGATAGATGAATTACTTTTGAATGATCAAAAGTGAAGGAAGGATTCTCTTAGGTGCTCCAAAAACACTGATCCACTTTTCCAATATTACTCTCACAATCTCTTTTGGTTCCTTACTAATTACCCAACTTGCCTGACAAAAACTGGTTACAAGATATATATATGTTATATACATAT
This sequence comes from Trachelipus rathkii, assembly GCA_015478945.1. NCBI lineage: Eukaryota > Metazoa > Arthropoda > Malacostraca > Isopoda > Trachelipodidae > Trachelipus > Trachelipus rathkii. The sequence goes on along the minus strand of JABUQX010045969.1, from coordinate 7,803 downwards.
TAAAATTATCTTGTTGTAGATGAGCTCAACATTTATTCTATATATATATAGCTATATATATATATATATATATATATATATATATATATTATATTATCTTCCTTCTTCCTCTTTTCCCCAAGACTGGGGGTAGGTGCATGAGCAAAGCGTCGGTAAAGAAACAGTAGTAGAATATATGACACAGTCTAAAAAAGCCCAGCCTCACCGCCCCCTTTATACCTCTTAAAGTGAGAACTTCGTCGCAGTCAGAAATCCACCCTAGAGCTTCACGGGAACCGCGAACGGAGTCCTCACTTAATGCAA
>JABUQX010045968.1:37500-60419 GCA_015478945.1 Trachelipus rathkii | reverse complement strand
ATTCATCATTTGGCTTTCTGAGCTTATTTCTATCACCCGCAGGTAAATCACTATTTTGTCCGAAATGATGACAGATTGTAAAAAAAAAATAGTAATGACTCATGTTGGTTATGTAACACGCCTACAAGCGTACGTTTAAATCCGCTCCACTTTGCTGCACTTCTCATTCACGTAGTAGTAGTAAACCTTTTACTGTAATAGGCTGTAGATTAACAAGGGTATTTTAATAGTAGAGTCCAAAGAAACCTAATTAATAAATGTTTACTATATCCGCCTTTTTACTTGCGCCGCTAACTCGTAGCAAATTCATTTGACAATTAGTGATTTGGACAATAGCACCGAATGTTTTTATGGACCTACGACGATCATGAGTCGGCGAGCATCCCTTTCTATTATTTATATCAGAACAATCGCAAATTATTTCAAGCTTCAGATAAGTAGTATTAAACGTTAAATTCCCTCCCATCTGTTAAAGATTTTTTATCAACTCATTCTATAACCTGGAGATTTAATCCTGCCCGTGCTAGTTTTTATGGGGGTTTCTTTGAGCGGTTAATTGGTTTGGTGAAAATTCACTTGAAGAGAATACTAAAAAATAGTTTAATTTCTTTAGAAGAGTTTTCCACGGTTTTGGTAGAGATAGAATCGACCATTAATTGTCGTCCCCTCACCTTTGTGGATAATGACATTCTGAGTAATGACCCTTTAACACCTTCTCATCTATTAATTGGTTATAAATTAAATTCCCTTCCTGTTCCTCTTGAATTACTGGATTCGGATCCGACTTATAAAGATCCCATTAAATTAAATAAGAGATATAAATACTTACTAAAACTTATTAATAATTTTAAAAACGTATGGAGAAATGATTATCTTTTAAATTTAAAACAGTCTTGGAATGTGCAAGGTAGGCCGAACATTAATGTTGGTGACATCGTCCTTGTTGAAGATGATGGGCCTCGCCTAAAATGGAAGTTAGGTATTGTTCTTATTCTTTATAAGTCACCTGATGGTTATGTCCGGTCCGTGTCTCTTAAGACGAGAAATGGTGAAATAACGAGAGCTGTTGTCCAGTTATATCCCTTAGAATTACATACTAATATCTATGATAAAGACTCTTCCCCTGTTAATGACCTTAATTCTGACATTGTGACTCCCCCAGCAGTAAAACTAACACGTCAGGCAAAAGAGGTAGCGCGACAGCGTATAAAAAATCTTTCATCACAACAGTTAACATAACTTTATTTTTATTATTATTATTATTATTATTATTTATTATATTATTATTATTATTATTATTATTATTATTATTATTATTATTATTATTATTATTATTATTATATTATTCTTAATCATTGTTTACAGTGTACATCCCTTTCATTTACTTTGCCTCCATTATGTTATTCACGAAATTATCGTTTGTATTTAATAGTTGTCTTTGTCATTGCTCTTTTGTTCGATATATCGTTGAAGGATTGGTCTTTGTCTTCTGTTGAACCTTTTGTTCCCCCTTCAAACTTTCACGAGTCCCTTCTGTAAGCATAAATGTAATATATTTGTAGTATATTGTACATTGATATCGTTTTGATATTAGTTATCTCTTCATCCTTAAAAATGAAATTGTTAAAGTATACTAAGGAAGGTGGTGAAGAAGTAAGGAGTTGTTTATAAGAAAGAGTTTATGAAAAGTTACAATGGTATATATTATATGTATGTACTTGTTCATTTGGTCTGGTGTTTTCGAGGCTAATAACCTCTTTTTTAAACTCTAGGACCGAGTGCTTACCCCTTTTTCTTGTAATGTCACGAGGTCCATGTAGTTAGTTTTCTTTTTCCCTTTTATTCTTACACCAGATCAGATTTTTAACCAAAGTTTTTTTTTTTTTTTTTGTTCATTTAGGCTGTTGGTTCGAGGCTAATAACCTCTTAATAATTCTAGGTTTCTTGTACTTACTCTCAACCTTGGTAATGTTACAGGAACCAGTTTAGATAGGTTTTTTCCCTTTTTTTCTTCTTCCAACAGCTTAAATTTTTAATTTTTTTTTGTTCCTTAGTTAACCTTTCATTAAGGATGATATTTTTAGACTGTATTCTTATTTTATTTTTATTTTTTTTGCCCCTTTTTTATGCTGAGTTGGGACAGTGCCTGTTTGAGCTTCCCTCACCTTTTTCCCCGCGGTTCTTCTCAGAAGTGACTCAATCTGGATTGATGGTTACCGAACATTAGAGCTAATCGTTTTCATGTTAAGTTTACCCCTTTTTTATTTCTTGAATTGCATAATTACTGAATTCTTCCTCGTTTCAAAATCTCATAACTACACACTTTTTTTTTTTTTTTTTTTCCCCCTTTTTTTTTTTGCTTTTTTTTTTCTTGGGTTTTATTTTTTTATTTATTTGTTTCATTCATGACATTAATGGATTTTCTAAAATGTCCAAAAATTACATCTTTTCCCTTAAATCTTCCGTTAAATACAGTTAGGTTTATGTAACGTCTGCAGGACAGATATTCTTTAAATAGCCATTTGGTGCAATGGATAAGATTTTACGTTATATAATAGTTGCAATGAGTTGAAATTGCTTTAAAGTTTATCTATCTTTATTATATTATAGTTTCTGTTATAAAGTTCCCTACTTAATATTTTCTTTTAAAGTACTAGATGTTACGACATTTTTTCTAAATTTGTACGATTTTTCACCTAAGGTCTGTGCTTCTTGGACAATACTTTGTCATTATAATTTTTGATGTTTGAGTTTGCCTTGTCTATTAAAGTTAAAGTTATAATATTTCTTTTATTAAGGTTCGTTTACTGGTTACGTAATAAATAAACTTTTTATATTTATATTCCAAAAGGCCTTAATTTGAAATATTTTTGTGTTAAGTACTTCCAATCCTTTTGTTGAACACTTCATTTAGACTTTTTAATATTTTAAAATTAAATATTTCTTTAACTGAAAACTAGGCTCATTCGTACATTTTATAACATTAGAATACACGGTTAATTATGAGTACTAGTTTTCTTTAAATAGTGGAAAACGTTTGGTTTAGAAACACATTTCTTGTTATGAGAAGTCATTTGTGGGAGACCTTTGACGAATTACTTTTCGGTCGACTTACTTCGTATATAAAGTAGGCTTGAAATTTCCGCAGGCCTTTTGTCAATTTGTGTCCGTGCGTGAAGGTTGTGTTGAACCTCGAGGTTTATTATTATTTGTTGTGACCTTTTCACTGGAACCTGGAGGAGGTGTATTGGTTCCTTAAGCTTTGTGTAGAACTTTCATTCATTCTGTTATTAAATGTGACGTTAGGCCAATGAGACATTTTTCGTTATATCAAGGATTTTCGCTGATGGTTTCTTGCTTGCAACCGATGTCGATGTCTAGGGTCTGATTTTTTCTCTCGGTGAGTGACATAAGTAGTCAAATATATATAGATATACCTTCTTTGTTTTTAATCGGTTTACTTTTCCCCTTTGTTATTAAAAGTCTTGCATTGATGAAATTATTTAAGTTTAAATATTTGTTACGATAAATATTTTTCTTTATTAGAGTATTTGTATTTCTTATTAATTATTATCTATTATTATATTATATAATTATTATTATTATTATTATTATTATATTATTATTATTTTATATTATATTATTATTATTAATTTATTATTATTTGATTATTATTATATTATTATTATAATATTATTATTATATTATTATTACATATTTCCTCGCATGCAAAAGGGATAATTATATTCTTTCACCAAGATAATACTTCTCCGTCTTATATTTTTAGTTTGGCATGATGTGGCGTATATGGTGAATACTCGATTTCCTATCTTGAAGAAGATCTATTGGTCCCCTTTTGCATTCTCTCTTGTTGTGGTGATGACTTATTGGTCCAGAAGAAGGATCCTTTAGTCCCTTTGGTGGATATTTCAGTTTGAACTATTCCTATTTATTAATATATATTTTATTGTTTCTTTTTTTTCTGATAGGTTCATGCTTATATTTTTATAATGAGTTTATATCAGATGGTATTTTAAGTTTAAGATTAAGTTTAAATTTAAGTTTTATGACTCTTTTTTCTTATTAGTGTACTCCTTATTATAGGTTTATTATTATTATTATTAAATTAATATATTATAATTAGTATATTATTATTATTATTATATTATTATTATTATTATTATATATTATGATTAATATTATATTATTATTATTATTATTATTATTATTATTTTCATTATTATTATTATTATTACTTCCTCGCATGCAAAGGGATATTTATATTTTCCTCGACCAGAATACTCCTCCGTTTTATATTTTTTAGGTCTGGAATGATGTGGCGTGGTATGGTAGAATACTGATTTCCTGATTTTGACGAAGGAGCTATTGGTCCCCTTTCATTTCCTTGTTGGTGGATGACTTACAGGATCTCCTTTTATTGAAGATTTTCATTTACCAAATCTGGATATTAAATTGGTACTGTTAATAAACTTGATTTTTTTAATATTTTTTATTTTATCCTGGTTAAGACAAATATATAAATTTTTTATTGCATTTCTTCCTTTGATACTTGTGCTCCAAAATATTATTGAAAACTGGGCTGACTAAACGGCGATTTTATTTTTATATTATTAAAATTTGTAACTTTATTTAGTAAATTGTGTTAGGTTTGCCTCCATATTACCGGAAGACATGACATTTTTACTTTAACACAATACTATATATATAGTTAAATATTTATATATAATATAATTATATATATATATATATATATAATTATTATATATATAATAGTATATACTATATATATATTAATATACTTATATTATACGTGAAGGAAAGGTCAGCTCTGTAGCGCAGGCGTGGAGTTTTCTCTTCTTCTTGTTTCCACTTGGCAGGTCTAAATTTGTGGGGGGGAGATGAAGTAATCTCTCTGCTTGTCCCTCCTCTGCACATGCCATTTAAAATAAATGTAGTTCTTGACATAGCTTTCGCTGTATTTTTTTTCGTACTTTCGTGGAGGCTTAAGTATGTACTAGCGTCCTGGAAATTTCACTTTTTTCTAGTTAAGCCAGTCTTCATTCACAACAGAATCTCTTTGGTTACGCTTTCATGGTACTTCTGAGGTAATACAGTTATACCCTTTCAATTTCTCTTAATGTAAGGTGTTAAAACAACTTTAGTTTTTGGTATTTTAGTTAAAATTTACATTCAGAATATATTTTACAATGTCCAAATGCCTTCCTATCAAGTAGATTAATTTCTAATACATATTAATTTTTCTCACTCAACCGAGTTAAGTTTTCATCTGAGGAGAGAGAGAGAGAAGAGAGAGAGCAAGAGAGAGGGAGAGAATAGTTCGAGAGAGAGGAGAGAGAGAAGAGAGAGAGAGAGAGGAAGAAGGAGAGAGAGAGAAAGAGATTTTTAGATACATTAATAGATCGAGTTTCACGTAAAATCAAATTTTCTAAAGAAAACATTAGAGAATGGTAAACTAAATAAATTTTATTATAATTATTTTAAAATCTAATTTTTATTCACCCAAAAATTATCTCAAGAATTGTTTAAAATATAATTTCCTAGACAGAAGTTCAACTATAGTTGGTTTCTAAATTATCTTCAATTCTTTTTCTAAATTTTTATGCTTCGCTAAACATATACGAGCATTAAAACGTTTGAAAAAAAAACTAAATGCATTCATTTTATATCCTATAATATTTTTTAATACATCATTTGATGATACATATATATATACTTATAATTATATATATATTAATATATATATATAATATATATATTATATATACGTATATATATATATTAAGAATAAATAAATATATAGATTTGGACTATACCCTATACCAAACATCTATATAGATTTCAGTATTCAGACTAAATAAAGATAATATATTAATATATATATATATATATTTATAATATATATAATTGTAAAATTTTACTTTCCTCTTCAACTTCCTTGTAAAAGATAGATGTATAAAGTTACCCTTAAATTTAAGACTTTTAGGATAACAATTATATTATCATTTAATGTACAAATATTGACGCTCTCTTATTATTTAAGTTACCCATATAATAAAGCTTTGAGATTGTTTCCATAAAAGATTCTATTTTATTATTTATAATTAAAACACAGTGACTTTATTTAAAATGTAAATAAATGTATATACAAATTATAAGGGAAAGAATACATTTAAATCTTTTTGAGCTTCGCAATGATAAAGATTTGGAAGACGCTTTCCTTCTCAAAATGTCTCGTATTCGAATATTTCGTTTTATTTTCGAATTTTAAGAAATGATAATAAAGATTATTTGAATTAGTAAATATGTTTAATATATTGTTATAATATATTATATTATTTAAATAGTGTTAAAGTTAATTCAATAACTGTGCTGTTTATACATTTTAAAATTTAAGGACAAACTGATCTCCTCATTAAAAGAAATCATTTTTAATTATTCTTCATAATATAATATTTAAATTTTCTAAAGCTTTAATAAGTAATTTTAAGATATTAATAGTAGTATTTAGTCATTTTTCAGTTATCCAGGAATATTAATGATAAGAATAATATTAGGCGCTTAAACATTATTTTGAGTTTGTAAAAAATACTCCATTTTCTTTCAGCCATACAAATTACATTTACGGTCTAACCCTTTATTTTTTCTAAAATATAATAATTTCGACTTGTTTCAATAAAATTAAATTTCTTTAAGACTATATGATTACGAATATTTTAAGAATCATTTTAAACTCGATTAGGTCATTTTAGTTATTTCAATACTATCTCTAAGGGATTATAGAGGCCACGGCGATTTGATATTTAGCAGCGGCTGATGTTCTTCTCCAGACTCCCCCGGCTACCTGTGGTTACTAGTAGCTCAACCCCACTCCATTCTTGGTTACAGTGATTAGCCCCTCACTAGGTGTGCGTTACTTGGCCGACAAGAGCCCTCAGCCGTCCTACTGAACTTGTGGGTTACGCGTCAAGCTACTCGAGCCTCCTCGAATTACCTTGGTTACTTAGTAGTCAACCCCTACTCATTCTGTGGTTACAGGTGATAGGCCCCTTCACTACGTGGTGGTTACTGTCCGGAACAAGGCCTTCTGCCCTTTCCCTACTAACTGTGGTACTCCGTTCCAAGCTCACTCGCAGCTTCCCTCGGACTACCGTGGTTACTAGTATTTCAACCCCTATTACTTTCTTGGTACAGTGGCTAGGTCTCTCTTAGCATGTCGTTACTGTCTCAAACCACGGCCCTCACCGTATCCCATACTGAACTTGTGGCACTCGTTCCCAAACTCACGTCGAGTATTCGACTAGGGCTATCTTGTGGTTTACTAATAGCTAACCTATATTACATATCTATGCTTACAGTGAAATGTCCCTTTACGGTGGTACTGTCGAACACGGCCTCAGCCCGTTCCCATACTCGAACTTGTGTTACTCGGTTCCCATAACTCACTTCGAGCTTCACTAGGCTATCTGTGGACTAATGCTCAACCCCTATACATCTGTGGTACAGTGGATAGGTCCCTCTAGATGGTGTTACTGTCAAAAACCGGCCCTCAGCCTTCCCCATACTGAACTTGTGGTTACTCGTTCCCAAACTCACTTCCGAGTTTCACATAGGGCTATCCTGTGCGTTACTAATAGCTCAACCCCCCCCCGTAATTATCTTAACAAAAAAATAACATTCTGTGGTTTACAGACGGATAGTCCCTCTTAGCACGCTGGTTCACTGTCGAAACACGCCCTCAGCCGCTTCCCTAGACTAACTTGTGGACTTACTCCTTCCCAAAACTCACCTCGATTCACTAGGGCTATCTGTGTCTACTTAATAGGCTCAACCCCTATACATTCTGTGTTTTTACAGTGGATAGGTTCCCTATTAGACGGTGGTTTACTGTCGAAACACGCCCTCAGTCGTCCCGTATTGAACTTGTGCTTACTGTTTCCCAGCTCACTTCGAGTCGGATTATTATTAACAAGGCAACAAAGTTTCCCATTAACTTTAATCTGAGCTCATCTGTTGGTTTATGTCATTACGCTGTCTATTTATTCTTCCTAACAGGTTGGTTCATATGTTAATCTGTGCTTGGACCTATCACGCTTACTCCGAAGTTACCCATCCACGCATCACTCATTCGATTAAGTCACATCATATGAGGACTCGTTTATTACAAACCCTAACCACGCTACCTTGTTCTGGTCAATAAAGAAATGACATATTAAATAATTCTATTGTTAATAAAATTTCTTTCTATCCTTCACTGAAGGTTTACATTGTCTAGTAATCTTAAAACTTACAATTATATTATATTATATATGTATATATATATATATATTATAGATATAATATATATATAATATTATTATATATATATACTATAATATATATATATATTATATAGAAGTATATATATATATATATATATTATATAATACATATATATATTATATATATAGTATTATAATATATATCACAAAAATCACTTTTTACACATGTCTGCGAATTGGTAGAGAGCGTGCATATTCGCCACCACAAGTAACAGTAAGACATTTATGGATTTCTCGGAAACATCCACGTTGATTTCCAACTCTATCTATACAGATTGCAAGAAAATGTTTTAGTGGAAAACGAGGACCTCATGGGTTATACCGGAACTAAAAATAAAATTAGTCTGAAAGTTTGCAACCCTGATTTATTATCAAACAAAGTAATACAAAATATTTATTTAAGAAAAATAAAAAATAATCACATTTATGTTGGTTTAGACTTAGAGCTTCCACTTTCATAATTAATATAGATTAGTATATATATATATATCTATATATATATATATATTAATTATATATATTTATAAATTATAAATATATTAAATATGATATATATATTATATTATATATATATATATAGTATATTATATATATATATATATATATATATATATATATAATATATATATATATATACTATTATAATATATATATAATATATTATTTAGAATAAATTGATTCTTTTCCGTTAAAGCCCCAACATCGATATATCCATTTATATTTTATTAAACTATCGATTTTTAAACACTTACATATTTGGAATCAGCGTGCTTATTAAGCTATTTACCATAGTGTAAAAAAAAATATGACTATATGTAATTCGTTTTATTGATTTAAAAACTAACGAAACACCCTAGATAGACCTGCATAGCATATCAGAAGTCGGGGCTCTCGGCCCTAGGCAGACACGGGGAACTTCGTCCCCCTCTGTCCCCCATCGGCTCGAGCCCCCTAATGGAAAAATATTTCCTTTCCTTGAACCTCAATTTTTAGGGGGCTCGCGCGATGGGGGACAGAGAGGGGGACGAAGTACCCCCGTTGTCCACCCTCAGAGGACCGAGAGAACCCCAACTCCTGAAATCTATTAGTCCACTCTAGAGGTGTTCGTTAGTTTTAAATCATTAAACGACTTTACATATAGGCTGATATATACATTTTTTGTTTTTTTTTACACTATGTAATAGCTTTTACCCTCGATTCCCAATATTTAGTGTTAATAAAAATCGTAATTTAAAAAGTAATCATATATCGATGTTGGGGCTTTAACGGAAAAGAACCTATGATTGTTATTTAAACATTAAATTGTATGTCGTTTAAAAATTTAATTAGCAAAATAATTTTTTCCCTCATTTTTCCTTCTCCACACAAATTCACGACTGGAATTACGATTTCAACAGTTCTGCTAGTTCCACACCGTGTTTTTTTTTGTTTTAACTAAAAAATTCATTCTTCTTATGTTTGGTAACAACTTACATTAGGAATATATTCAAATTTTGTGGAAAAAATATCACTGCACTCATTTCCGTTAATATATGTTTGTCAACCAACTCAAAATTTTACGCAATACTCATTTTATTCTTCCTAATTTTTTCTATATACCTTCGTCAATAGCCCTATACAATAAAAATAAATAAATAAAAATATGTTTCCAAATCGAAATTATATGAAGCCAAAAAAAAAACAAGTCTTTTTTTTTAATATTAAAAAAAAAATATTATTAAGAATACCAACTTTTCATTACACTATTTTTTTTTCGTTCCGTATTCCTTAAGACCAAACGCAGTTCATAAAAGATCTTGGTATTTGCGTTGCCCACATTTTTTTCTTAAAAATTATTTGTTAAGGAACAACGAGTTGCTTCAACAACGATTTGGGAGTATTTTTAGATTTAATTAAAAATACAATCGTTATTTGAAGAAAGTTTAAAACTATATATTTTTAATCAACTCTGAAAATCATTTCAACTTAATATATCAGTTTTTTTGTACAATTCACTCTCAAAATAGTCGTCAACCGAAATTTATTAGTTCAGAAAGAATAAACACAATAAAATAAAATTTACTTATTAAATTTTTTTTTTTTTAATAGCGGAAATCCTTTTTAATAAAAAAATAAATGAGGAAAGGTAAAAGAAGCGAAAAGTAAGTATTATAAAAATTAAAAATTGCTTCTCTTTTACTATGATTGGAACAAGTAGAAAAATGTGCTTCCGTTATTCAAGTTCAAATGTTTTTTTTCTTTTAATTCATTCAACACACTGAAACTAAATATAATCAGACGCAAATTAATATTCTTCATGCTGCTTAAACATTAAATTATGTATTAAAATAATTAAGTTTTTGAGCTTCAACTTTGCAACTCTTTTTTTCAGAACAAATTATACCGAAGTTTCGACGAAAGTTAAGAATGGGAGAAAATTATAGTGCAAATTAATTTTAAAAAACAACAACAAAAATATAATTGAACGATTGCATTAAATTGGTTTAAGCCACTCCGCAAACTTCGGCTGATTTTTCCCTCTTGTCCAGTTTACAATTTTCCGATGTATACATGTAAGTAAATTATAAGCAAAAATGCTTCCAATGTAATATTCTTAATTCTTACTAATCTTTGCAAAATCATTTTTGCTATATTACCCTCAAATATATTTTATTTTACACGTTTCCACCATTCAGGCAGGTCCTTTTTAAGGAGGACACAAAACAAATGAAAGTAAACTCACCATACTTGCCTAACGTCAATTATATCAGTGCGGTTCACACGTGCGTCAATAAGTGAGATTAAGCAAAGAGTTTCACAAAACAGATAGTGGTGGAAAGAAGAGGCACCACAACGAACGAGCCTTGAATCTCCAATATTCACCACACACATTTCATTAGAGCAAGGCGTCTTTATGTTAGTAGGGCACTAAAGTGGTGGAGGAAAGCTAGAGTCAACCCCTCGAGTGACCGGCCATCTGTAATCGGAATATAGAAAGGGATTGGCCCAAGTCATGTCGCAGAGAAAGATAGTCAAGGATGTCATGAAAAGTAGGGCGAACGGGTTATATGACTTTTAGCCTCAGCCCTATCTAAAAAGAAAGGAGGAAAACGCGGAACCAATCCAAAATATGAGAACAGTACTCCATAAGGAACGATAAGATTCCTTATGTTACTGAAGTAACTTAGCAAGTTAAAGAATCACCGCAATTTGACAGCAATAGCAATCTTCTTTGGGCCACCCTTAGCAAAGGATGTGCATATGAATTTTTCAATTAAAATTCTTAATTATGATCAGTAAAGCAGAATGTCTATGCCTGTTACACAGATTAAGACTTTAGAGCTATCGACAGGAAGATAGGATAAAAGGTTTTGAGGGGAAATGTGTATGGAGAAAGAGATGCTAAAGAAGTTGAGTTTTTAACAGTTGAATGTTTACAAAATTGCATTACCACACTGAAATTCGACCTGTCGGCAAGACTAAATTCGAAATTCTGCTATGGCGAGAGCCAACTCTAGATTTTAAAGAGGTTCCAGATTATGAAATGAGTGAAAAATGAGGAAGTGTGTCATCGTCTTAAGAGTGAGCAAAAGTTAGATGTGTAGAAAAGAAAGATTGTGATGAAAAATTGGAATAAACTATATAGTCAGTGGAACAGAAACCTTGAGGAACCCACCACAAATGTAGAAATGAAGGACAAGAGGTTTGCTCCAATCAATAGGAGCCGAAGTGAACATCCGAAGTAACTAGACAACAGTGAAGCCAAAGAACTTATAGGAAGGTTGCTTAAAGAGTAGCGACGCGAAAAACCACAAACAAACAATAATAACAACAACAGACAACAAACAACAATAACTAACAACAACAACAATAACTAACAACACAACAACAATAACTAACAACAAACAAATACTAACAACACCAACATACACTAACATAACAACAACAATAAACCAACAAAACAAAAAAAAAAAAAAAAACATTACAACATTAACATAATTAACAATAAACCAATACATAACAATACTAACATAAATAACATAATAACAATAACAATAATACAAAACACAATAACAACAATAACAACAAAAACTATTAAAAAACAATAACAACAATAACAGCTAACAATAACAATAACAATAACCACAACACAAATAACAACCACAATAACAAAAAACCGCAATAACAAGGCATAATCGATAACTGATACAGGTATAATATAATGATAATGTAATGCAAATAATAATATAATAATGATAAGATAATAAATGATAAATATAATAATTAGCGATAATAATAATAATCAATGAATAAAATTTGAGAACTAAAATTTCATATCAAGTAATATATATATATATATATATATATAATTATATATATAGTATATAATATATATTATATTAGTATATATATAAATAATTAATATATATACTATATATTAATATATATATATAATATATAATATTATTATATATATATATAAATATATATATATATATAAAATATAATATAATATATATTAATATATATTATATATATAATAATATATATATTATTATATATATATTATATTATATATAGAGTATATATATATAGTATATATAATATTATATATATATACTTATATATATATATTTAATTAATAATATTTAAAATATTTAAAAACTTTCTATATATATAATATTATATATATATATATATATATAATTATATATAGTATATATATATGTATAAGATATATATATAATATAATATATATATTATATAATATATATTATGTACTTATTTAAATATATATAAGTATATATTATATATATTATATATATATATATATATATATATATAATATATATATATAAATAAGATATATTAATAAGAAATTAATAATATGAAAATTAATAATAATAAATATACATGAAAAATAATATAATAATAATAAATCGAAAAATAATAATAATAATATATGAAAATAGTTAATAATTAATAATAATAATAATAATAAATAATATAATAATAATTATTATAATAATAATAATATAATAATAAATAGATAAATAAAAATAATAAGACTTCAGAAATTCAAATTATTAATAAACAAAGTAATAATATAATAATGATAAATGATAGTGATGATAATAATGATAATAATATGATAATAATTAGATAATAATGATAATAATGATAAATAATGATCAATAATGATATAATGTGATGAGAATGATAATCGATAAATGATAATGAATGATAATGATAACTGATAATGATACAATGATAAATGATTAATTGCATAATGATAATGATAAATATAATGATATGATAATGATAAAATAATAATTAAAATAAAATCATAATAATATAATAATAATTAATATAATAATTAATAATAATAATACTAATACTAATTACTAATACTAATACTAATTACAATAATAATTAATAATAATTAATAATAATAATAATAATAATAATAATAATAACTAATAATAATAATAATAATAATAATAAATAATAATACAACTGTATAACGGCTTTGTGGTTGCTGGAAAAATATGATAACAAAGGAGGTTGAATTGGCTTCTGTGAGAGAGAGAGTTATGTGTGTAAATAATTAACATTCTTCGAGCACCAAGGACCATCCATTAAGTATACCGGGACTTCGGTAATTGAGTGGTGTCAAAATGAAGAGTGTGTATTAATTTTTCTCTGATGAAAAAGGAGACTATTGAAGTATGTGAGGACATGACATTATCAGTGATAGGGATGGGGAGGCGAATTTCCTGTTATCACGTTGTTTTATGCAATAATTAAAATTTGAGATGGGAGAAATGGAGATGAAAGAAAAATTGAAGCGGTAGATGGAGAATCTAGGGTGAAGGTTAAAGAACAAAATTATAAGGACAACCATGTGAGAGCACTTCCATAAAGTCAGTAATTTTGAACAAGCGTAGGAAATAAATAGAAGGAAGGGTTTCATAGTGCAGTAAGTATGCGTTACGAAAGTAGGATGTACGAATCGTCAATAGTGAGAGGTGGAAAGAAAATATCTTGCAAGTAGATTAAAAAGTTAAAAAAGATTTATTTGAAGAGTGCTTAAAAGCAAATGATATGTTTAGAAAAGAAAGGTTATGGAAAGTGTAGCGAGAAAAGAGAAAAGCTAAAAGTGGTTCGTTGAGATAAAAAGTGGTAAATGGAACAAGTTTGCGTTAAGAAGATGAATGAAAGGATTTTACTAGATCAATTGGTACTTCTTCTGAATGAATTACGAAGTTGAAAAAGAGAGTATGGGACTTTCATAAATTTTAATTATAGGGTGTACTTCGTGGACTGATGAAACTCATGTGAGGAGATGTGGAAGGGAACACTTCAAAAAATTTAAGTAACATTGACAGTGCATGAAGGATTATTAGTGAATGTGTTGTTTGACAGTATTAAGTGCAAGAGTGATATTTGGATTAGGTAATAGCAGGGGATGAGGTAAAAGTAGAATACGAAAGTTGAAGAATGTTAATCAGCAGGTATAGAGTACTAAACTGTTGAAATGACAGGAACGGAGATGTGCGATGGAAGTTGTGTAACAAGTGTATTGTTGGAGGTGAAGTTTCCTATTGATTTAAGAAAAGATCCATATGCCCATTATATAATGGTAAAACGTAGAGAAACTGTAAAAACTATAGGGAATTAGTATACTTGAGTATTGTATAAGAAATAAATGCTGCGTATTTTTGAGAAGGAGTCTTATAGATGACTGAAGCAGGCAGATTGCTGAAAACAGCGTGCATTTAGTAGTAGTTATCTGAATCAGGATGAGGTATATCTCCCATGGCAGTATATATATATTATTATCTATATTATATATATATATATATTAATTATACTATATATATATATTAAATATATAGTTTATTACTATATATTATATATATATACTATTATATAATATATATATATATACTATATAGATAAGATAAGATATAATAATAATATAGATATAGATATAGATATACAGATTATAGTATATATATTATATATATGTATTATAATATATATATATATATATATATATATAGTATATATATATAAATATAATATACTATATAATATATATTAATTTATATATATATATATATAATATATATAATTACTATATATATATATATATTATATATATATATAATATATTATAGTAATATACTACTTATAATAGGTGGTGGTGTGTGTGTGTGATTTGTGTGTGTATGTCTGTATAGGTGTCGTGTGTTATACTGCACTTAACGACAATCGAAATTTTTCGAAATAAAGAGAATAACAAAATAAATTTCTTAAATTTTTATTATAAGACAATAAAGTTTATAGAAAAAAGAAGAGAAAAAAGAAGAAAAAAAATAAAAAAGGAGATGAGGAATGCTAAAAAAAAATTGAAAAAAAATGAATGACATTGAGTTAACGAAGAGATTTCTTTATACGAGAGGAAAAGATATGATTTGAAATGGTCTCACAGCATTACGAATAATGAGCTTTTTCGCGCTTGGTGATCCTTAAACCCTAATTATTCATTTATATAAATATTTATAAAGATTATTCATTGTATATTTATTTTTTCATACAGTTATGTATTTACATATAATTAATATATATTATAGCTATATTATATATATATATATATAAATATATTATATATATATATATATATAATATAATATTTATATATATAATATATTATATATACTATTATAGTATATATATTATACGTATATATATATATATTATTATATATATATATTATACTATATTATCATTATATATACATAGAATATATAAAATAGTAATATATATATATATATTAATTATATAATATATATATATATATATATACTATATTATAATATATATATACTTTCTTTATAGTATATAGATATTACCTATACATTGAGTTAGATCTAGGTATAGTAAGAAATAGATAAATATACTATTAGCATGAAGATAAAGAATTTAATAGGAGATGACGAAAGAGAATTAAAAAAAGAAATTTGTCGCAAGCAATTCATTTTTTGCAACTGATATTCCTTTCTTTTACCATTTTTTTTTTTTTTTAAATTTCTCTTCAAATTCAAATTATAATTTGAGTAAAAAGGAAGGAACGAAACCAAAAAAAAAAAAAAAAAAAAAAAAAAAAAAAAAAAAAAAAAATTATTTTGCAATAAAATAAATTATATATTTCCCTTTTTTCTTTCAAATTATTTTAATGGCCTCCTCTACAAAGGACGAAGCCTCTTAAACCTCTGCAGGGAACGAACATTTTTTAAAATATATTTTTTAAAGGTTTCTATATAATATATTATATTATTATATATACTATATATATAATTATAATTATATATATATATAGTATATATATAATATATTATAAATATAATATATATATATATATTATATTATTATTATATATTACATATATATATATATATATATATACTATATATATATATATATATATATATATATATATATAATATATATATATATATATATATAATATATATATATATAAAAATAAATATTTGATATATATATATATATATATAACATATATATAATTTATATATTATATATATTATATATAATAATATTATATATATATTATATTATATAATTACATATATATAAATAATATATATGATTATAATATATATATATATAATATAGTAGTATTATATAATTATATAATATATATATAAGTATATATATATTATATATATGATATATATTATATATTATATACTATATAATATATATATATGTAATATTATGTTATCATATATATGTCTAAATATTTCTGATAAAGGATTATTTAATATATATGAGTTTAGGTGTTATATTTATTTATTACGTGCTATTTATATGTGTCTAATATATTATGAAAATTGCGGATTATTTCTCCCTACCTCTTTCCATTTTGCAAAAATATATTGGGACCTTTTGAGATTTAAGGGTCAGGAGTTTCAAGTTACCAAAGAAGGCCATTTGGTAACATTTGGTGGCCTCGTAGTTTTCGGGATCGAACTTTTGCTTGCAAAATGGAGAGGGGGGAGAAGCTGAACCCAGTGAATAAGTGGGGATATTATAAAAAATGTGTAGTCTGTAGGGCAATTACACATTTTGGTGAAAATTGTCCATTGAAAGGTCGATGGGCCAAGAGTAGTAATGATAAGGATACAACGAAGAGTATGGGGAATGGGGGTACAAAGTTTAAAGCTGATGATGAGTTAAAAAAGATAAAATGGGAAGAAAAAAAGATGGCAATTGAAAGAGCAAAGGAGGAAATAAAAGATAGAGCGTGGAAAGAATGGCTAAAAAAAGAATTTAAGGAAAAAAAGGATTAATTAGTAGGAAATAGTTGGGTAAGATCGGGATTTTGGTATTTTTTTTTTTTGAAAGGGGAGCAGTATAAGGGAGCACCAACCAACTACGAGCATTACGAGGTAGGTTTAGGTATATATTTTTTGACTAAATCAGATTACAACAGAATCTCGCCGAGGGTAGTCCGAAGAGTAAGGAGAAAGGTTAAGTTAATAATCAACGAAAGAAAAGAAGAATTATTTTAGTCCCGATATCGGTGAGTAACCAACTTTGTTGTTTTTTTAATAAGAATTTTACTATTTTGGAAGGAGTAAATTTATAATTGTAAATGTTTACATTATAGGGAATCAGTGCTGGAGCGCTCATCTTAAAAGAAGCCGCGCATTTATTTCATAGAAGGAATTTATAACAGTAGATGTTTACCTCGAAAATTAGGTATGGGAATAAACAGTCTCCTCGGATGAAAACATTTTGGAAAGTTACCTATCACATGAGGTTGAAATCACTTGTGAGGTGTTCGTGAGTAATGTATAATAAAAGGACCATTTAAAACTGTAAGTGTTTTTTCCGTATTGAAAAGTTTACATAACGACTTAATAAATTTAATATTTATAAACTTTAGTTGTTAAAAGTGACGTTTATAATTACTTTGATTTTAAACATTGTCAGGGTTTTACCTGAATAAAATAGAAGTGATTTGTATTCGTAAAATTATTACTAGTTTTGTGACAAAAGTAAACAAAGTGACCTTTTTAATAATATTGTTCGTATATGAAGTAATAAAAGAACTTATCGAATTCGTTGCCGTAAAGTACTGGTGATATTTGGAACTAATGTCCTCTCTTTATTATTTTTAAAAGCATTAGCGTATATGTCTCTCCTGTGTTGTCCTGCTGAACCTTGATGAAGAAGATCGTGTATATATATATAGATATATATATACTATATATATATATATATTATATATGTATATATTATATATAATATATACTATTATATATATATACTATATATATAGGCCAACCTCTAGAAGAGCCACAATCATATCTCATAAACTACAAATAGCTACAGGGAAAAGAATACATTTGTTAAATCCTGGTTAAGAATTAGTCGAAATGTATAAAAAAAACATTATTCCAAAACTACAATACAACAGGAAACATATACTTATATCTTTAAAAATACAAAGGATATTTGAAAAAAATATATATATATATATATATATATATATATATATATATATATATATATATATTATATATATATATATAATCATATATATATATATACATTAATAAATATACATAATATATATAATTATAAGCATATATATATATATATATATATATATATATATATAATTATTATATATATAATATATTATTTATATATATATATATATTATTTATTATAATATATTATATATATATATATTATATATTTATATATATTATTTGTAAAGTATTACACGGCAATGTAGCGGGCTCGAGCCGACGAAAGCACAAGGGGGGGACGTTTCCATACCCGTAGGGCGCAGAGGAACCACCCGCGACACCCCAAATACAAAGGCGGGTTCTGGAGACCCTCGCCCGGAGGGTGGAATTAGCCTACCCCCTAGTCTTCCGGAAGCGAGAGGACCCCGGACTCCCTGCCATCGGTGCGGTATACCCTTGGTACTTCCTTATTTAAAAAACAAAAACAAAATTTATAGAAAGTCTTTATTTTAACGAGTAACGTATAAAAAAGTCTCAAAATAGGCTTTCTACTTATATTACTATAATTATTAAACAATAATTTTTTTATTTATTTATATTTTTTGTACATTCTACTAAAATTATATCAGAGATTCCAAAAAGACCTAGAGAAAATGAAGGTCTAATTAGTGTTTTTTTTTATTTTATTTTTTTGTATCACTGTCACATCTAAAATTTAGACCAGCATCAGCAATGTTCGTTTTCTCGGATGCTTTTGAGTTTTAGTTATGGAATTGTGGGCTCTTCTAGAGCTTGACCATTATTATATATATTATAATATATATATATATATATATATTTATATATATAAATATATATATAAATATATATTATATTATATATATCATATAATTATATATATAATATAATATATATATATTATATATATATATAGTATATATATATAACTACTTTACTGCTGAATTAAATGTTTTGAAAAACGATCAGTTAAAACGCGAAAATTATCAAACTTAAAGAGGATAAAGTGAAGATTTCCAAAAAGGAAACAAAGTATCAGGCAAGAACAATTCAATAATAAATATCCAAGCTATACCTTTTATAAGCTACGAGCTCACAGGTGACAATCTACGCTCAGAGATATACAAAAAGTAAAAAAAAATACAAAATAAATATTTATGAAGACTCCAGAAAATTACAAAAGAATATAAATAATATAATATATAATATAAAAATACATTTAATTTGTCCTATTAAATATAATTTATATATATTATAATAAAAATAATAATAAAATAAAAATAAATATATAATAAATATAAAAATATAATAAAAAATTATATATATATAATAATATAGAGAGAGAGGAAAGAAAAGAAGAGAAGACACAAGACAAAGACAGAAACAAGAAAGAACACAAGACAGACCAGACAGCAACAGCAAGACAGACAAGAACAGACAGACGACAGCAACAGACAACAGACAGACAAAAAACCCCCCCCCCCACCCCCAAACCCCCACCCCCCCCCCACCCCCCCCCCCCCCACACCCATACCACCCCCACCCCCCACCCCACCCCACCCACCCCCAACCCCCCCCCCCCACCCAATTACGGCCCTTCACCGAATAATCTTCATAGACGGTAATAACAGACAGACAGAACAGCAAAGGACAGAAGAAAAAGAAGACAGAGAAGAAAGAAAGAGAGAGAGAAGAGAGAGAGAGAGAAGAAGAGAGAGAGAAAAAGATCCAAGGAAATAACAACTACAGCAATATACATTAGTAGCATAATAGTTCGATAATTTTTACAGAAGGCATTAAGACACTTCCACGCCAATATGACGAGCCGCACTGAGCGTATATGTCTCAATCCACTGTATGTCACCTGATGACCTTGATGAAGAAATCGTGCTCTCCGTTCCGTCTGGTGTCTAGTAAGAGATAATAATTCAAATATAATGAGTTAGTCTGTTAAAATTCAATTATCATTCGTGCTATTATATAATGTGTCTTAATATATTATGAAAATTGCGGATTTTATTTCTCCTTACCTCTTTCATTTTGCAAAAACTTATTATTGAGCACCTTTGAGATTTAAGGGTAGGAGTTTCAATTATCAAAGAAGCCATTTGGTAACACTTCGTATACTACATAAAAATAATATACTATACTAATATCAAATATATAATTATATATATAAAAAAAATAATATATAACTCTAATAATACATAATACATAATAATACATAATATAATATAATTAATATAAATATGTATATAAAAAATAATATAATAAAAAAATAATATTTTAATAATTATAAGATTTATAAAAATATAAATAAAATATATATATATAATACATATATAATAATATATATATATACCTACAGTGTAGGCTACATTTTGATCAACTCAAATGATATCTTATATATATTTCTAGATGGCAAGTATTACATATAATAAAATATATAATATAATATAATCTATGGAGAAAAACTATACTATCAACTATATAAGAGCTAAGGCCCTTTTCAAGATGGTGGCAGAAGAATTAGAAAATTTACAGTAAAGAGACTTAAATGCACAGAAAAAACAATATATTCTTAAGAGTTCCACATAAAGAAGTATTGAAAAGAAACCATCAACAGAAAAAAGCCGAGTTCTAATTAATATATCACACAAAAATTCATATCCGACGAGAGCACCCCATTGCTCTACGAGGATGCACAGTTGTGGATGTAAGAGAGTTACATCTCTCAGAACACACAATACAGACAGCGAAAGTCGCTGAAAAGGAGAGGCAAAAGAGTTTGAAGTTAGGGACATTTATTAGTGTCTTATCTTAGACCTAAACACACTATCAAAAGAAGGTGGAATCAATCCCACAAAATATATGATTAACAAAACTCCATCAAAAATGAGGAAAGTTAATAAACGGAGAGGTAACTTACGAACTAACTTACTCAGTACCTTACTGTACTCCAGAATTCTAATGATCTGAATTCTAAAAAGTGAAAATACGCAGGTTTCCCAAGGACGGAAAGTGACTCAGTGACTTAGTCATCAAATGTCACCTGGCGGGAAAGCCAAGTGTAAAAGCTAAGTGTAAAGCTAAGTGTAAAAAGCTAAGTGTAAAAGCAAAGTGTACAAAGTGTTAAATCAAAGTGTAAAATGCTTAGGCGAACAGCAAAGATGATAAAAGATAGGGTAAAGCAAAGATTAAAGCAAGTGTAAAATCTTAGTAAATTAAAAGCAAAGTGTAAAGCAAAGATGTAAAGAAAAAGTGTAAAGCAAAGTGCAAAAGAATGTAAAGAGACTAAAAAACAAAATGATAAAAAGCAATGTAAAAGCAAGATGTAAGCTAAAGTAAATGCAAATGAAGTGTAATAATAAAAGTGTAAACAAAGTGTAAGCTAGTGTAACAACTAGACCTATTCTATATAATTTTTAATTATTATACGTATAGAAAATTAATGAAAAACAAATGAAAAACAAATACATATTGCCAGAAAAAACGACGATCAAACGTAAAAAATAAAAAAATATAAAAATTTAGAAAAAGGAGGAAAAAAAAAGAAAAAGAAAAAAAAAAAAAAAAAAAAAATAATAAATAATAAAAAAATAATAATAAAAAATAAAATAAATAAATAAAATATTAAATAAAATAAATAATGTAATATAAAATAATAATAAATAAAAAAATAAAAAAATATAAATAAATATAAAAAATATAAAGTATAATATAATATAAAAAAAAAAAATATTAATTAAATAACAATCTACAAAAAATAACAGAGAGAAAAGAAAAGAGAAAGAGAGAAAGAAGAGGAAGAAGAAAGAAAGAAGAGAGAGAAAGAGAAAGAGAAAGAGAAAGAAGAGAAGAAGAAATTAAGAGAAGAAGAAAAGAAAGACAAACCCAATGTATTAATTTCTATTGAATTAAAAATCCGATGGTCTGTCGGATAAGTTGAAAATAGTGAGAGAAGAAGAGAGAGAGAGAGAAGAGAGAGAGA
>JABUQX010045968.1:10000-30000 GCA_015478945.1 Trachelipus rathkii | reverse complement strand
TAATATATATAATATATATATACCATATATTTTCTATCATATCTATATCATTATCTATATCTACTTATAATCTATATATATATATATTATTATATATATATATAGTAATATATATATATATATATATATTAATATATATATATATATATAATATATATATATATATATATATATATATATACTATATATATAATTCCATGGAGATATAACTCATCCCTGATTCTAAATACTACTACTAAATGCACGCTGTTTTGTCAGCCAATCTGCTGCTCAGTCACTATAGAACTCACCTTCTCAGCAAAATACCACATTTATCTTCTACTAACTACTCAAATCTACTAATTCCCCTTAGTTTTTACGAGTTCCTTCTACCTCTCTTCCTTATATATGTGCCTTATGGATGCTTTCTTAAATCCATAGAACTTTCCCCTCACAAACACTTTGTACACAAACTTCCATAGCAATCTCCGTCCTGCTCATTTCACAGTTATACCATCTATACCTGCTGATTAACCATTCTTCATACTTTCGTATTCACCTTTTACCTCATCCCTGCTAATTACCAATCCCCAAAATATCCCTCTTCAACTTATACTGTCAAACCCACACACATTCACTAAAACCTCATCATTCCAATGTTACTTAATTTTGAAGTTCCTTCCACACTCCCTTCACATCCGTTTCATCAGTCACGAAAGTAACCACCCCTTATTCATTAAAATTAGAAAGTTCCCCATAACTTCTTTTTTCAACTTCGTAATTCCATTCAGAACATTTCCAATTTCTTGTAAATCTTATTCATCTTCCTTCCAAACTTGTTCATTTACCACTTTTTATCTCATACGAACACAACTTTTAGCTTTTCTCTTTTCCTCGCTACATATTCCATAACACCTTCTTTCTAAACATCATTCATTGCTTTACACCTTCAAATACAAATCTATTTTTAATTTAAACTACTTGCAAAGATATTTCTTTCCACCTTTCACTATTACATTCTTACTCCTACTTTCGTACACCCACATACTTATCTGACTAACTGCAACCCTTCCTTCACTATTTCCTACCTTGTTCACATTTAACTGACTTATATGGAAGTGCTCTCACATGTTTCCTTATAATTTTTCATTTAACTTTCACTCCTAAATTCTCCCCATCTACCCTTCATATTTTCTTTCATCTCCCATAAATTCCCTCTCAAATTTAATTTGCATAACAAACGTAGATAATCAGAAATATCGCCTCCCCATCCCTATCACTGACTATGTCATGTCTCAATCTACTTTCAATTCTCCTTTTCATCAGAGAAATTAATCACCACTCTTCACTTTGACACCACTCTACTTACAGCAACTCCCGTTATACTATGGATGTCTGTGCTCGAGAACTGTATTTTTTACACACATTAACTCTCTCCTCAACAGAAAAGCAAATCACTCTTCCTAGCTTTCATATTACTCCAGCAACCACAAAAAAGCCTATACATTTATTATTATTATTATATATTTATTAATTATTATTATATATATTTTATTTTATTATATTATCTATAGTATTATTATTATAGTATTAGTATTATAATAGTATTTTATTATTTAATATATATTATTATATTATTTTTATTATTATTATTATTAATTATTATTATTATTATTATCATTATCATTCTTATCATTATCATATATCATTATCATTATCATTATCAGTATCATATCATTATCATTATCATTATCATTATCATTTCATTATCATTATTATTATCATTATTTCGTATTATTATCATTATTAATCATTATTATTATTTCGATTATTATATTTTATTATCATTATTATCATTATTATCATTATTATTATATTATTATTATTATTATTATTTTATTATTATGATTATGATTAATTAATGATATTATTATTATTAGTATGTATTATTATTATTTATTATTATATTATTATTATTATATTTTTATTATTTTCATATTATTATTATTATTATTTTTTCATATTATTGATTAATTATATTTTCATATATTATTATATTATTTTTCATATTATTATTTTCCATTTATATATATAATATATATTATTATATATATATATTTATATATATAATATATATATAAATATATATATTATTATAATATATATACTATTAATATATATAATATATATATATATATATATATATTATATTATATATATATATATATTATATATATAATATACTATATATATATATATATATATCTATATAATATTAATATATATATATACTACTATATATATATATATATATTATAAATATTATTATATAATATAAGTTATATAAAATATATATTAATAATAATAATATCTATATAATATATATATAAAATAATATATATTTAATATATATATATATTTTATACTATATATATATAATATAGTATATATATATATATAATATTATATATATATATAATATATATTTTATATACTATATATATAAATATATATATATTATAATATATATTATATATAATATTATTATATATATGTATATGATTATTTTTCATTATTATATCATCGATTATTATTATTATCACAAGAGGCATTATCATTTATTCATTATCATATCCTTATCATTATTATTATATTATTTATCATTCTATCATATCTATCTTCATTATCAAGTATTCTTCGTTATGCGTTTTTATTTTGGTTGTTATTGCTGGTTTGTTATTGTATTTATTTTACTGTTATTTTGTTATTGTTCGTTATAAGTATTGTTGTTATTTTTTATGTTGTTATTATTTTATTGTTATTATTGTATTATTGTTATTATTGTTCTTTAGTGTTATATGATCTATTTTATGTTGTTAATGTTTTTTTTTTTTTTTTTGTTTTTTGTTATTTTATGTTGTTAATTATTGTTGTTGTGTTAGTTATGTTTTAATACTTACATTGGCTTCTTCAACCAAGGAATTGTAGTTATTGTTGTTTGTTGTTGTTGTTGTTAGTTATTGTTGTTGTGGTTTTCGCGTCGCTACTCTTTAAAGCAACCTCCTATGTTCTTTGCTACACGTGTCTAGTTTTAACTTTCGGATCGTTCCACTTCGGCTCTATTGATTGAGCAACCTCTTCTCTTTTCTTATCAATTGTGGTTTCCTCAAGGTTCTGTTCCATCTCCAATTTATTCCTATTTTTCATCAACAATCTTCTTTCTACACATCTAACTTTGCTCACTCTTAGCGATGATCACATCTCCTCATTTTCCACTCATTCAATCTGCGCCCCTCTTTCAAATCTAGAGTTGCCTCTCGCCTTACAGCTTTTCCGATCAGTCTTGCCGAACAGTCAATTTCTCAGTGTGGTGGTACGCAATTTTGTAAAAGTTCAACTGTTTAAAAAAACTCAACTTCTTTACATCTCCTTTCTCCAAACACATCTCCCAAACTTCCTATCTCTTCGATAGCTCTAAGTCTTACTGTGACAGCATAGACATCTTTTACTGATCATAAATAACGAATTTCTGGATACTTCATATCCACTCCTTGCTAAGTATAGGCCCTCAAAAAGATTGGAATTCTGTCCCAAATTGCTGATTTCTTACTCTGCTAGTGTACTTCAGTAACATTAGGATCTTATCCGTTCCTTGTATATGAGTACTGTTCTCATATTTTGGATGGTTTTCCCCGTCTCCTTTCTTTTTAGATAGGGCTAGGCTAAAGTCATTATAACGTCCCTACTTTCGGACTCCCTTGACTCTCTTTTCTCTGCGCATGATTTGGCCCAATCTCTTTCTATATTCATTACAGAGGCCGTCCTCGAGGGAGTTACCTCTCGCCTTCTCCAACCCTTCGTCGCCTCTAAACATAAGAGACCCTTGCTCTCAAATGAAATGTTGTTGTTGGATATTGGAGAGAAAGCTCCGAGTTTCCAGTTCCTTTTGGGTGCTTCTCTTGTGATTTCTGCCACATTCATTTATAGCTCTTTGCTTTTCCCTATAGGACGCCAGTGTGAACCCACCTGATATAGATGCGTTAGCAAGTTATTGGTGAGTTTACTTTCATTGTTGTTTCCCTCCTTAAAAAGACCCTGCCCACCTGTGAATGGTGGAAACGTGTAAAATAAATATATTGAGGTTAATATAGCAATAAATGATTTGCAAAGTATTAAGTTAAGAATTAAGAATATTACATTGGAAATTTTTGCTTTATATTACTTACAATGCTTATACCAATCGGAAAATTGAACTGACAAGGAGAGAAAAAAAATCACCGACGTTTGCGAGTGGTTAAACAATTAATGCAATCGCTTCAATTATATTTTGTTGTTGTTTTTTTAATTTGACTAATATTCTTTTTCTTTCTTTTCGTCCATTCTTGTGGCCAAGTAAGATTTGAACGCCTTTTCTGAAAAGATAGAGTTGCAAATGTTGAAGCTCAAAACTTAAATATGGAAAATAAAGTTTAAGTTAGATTTTCTTTGTCTATAACTCCCCCTCTTTTAAAATGATAATTAATAACTTTCAAATTGAGGTCACGCTTTCGCTTGGAATGAATTAAAGAAAAAAAAAAATTTTGAACTAAATAGTTACTGACGCACATTTCTACTTTGTGCCAATCAGTAGCATAAGAAACAATTTTAATTTTTATAAACTTTCCTTTCGCTTTCCTTTTTTACCTTTCTCATTTATTTTTTTATTAAAAAAGATTTCGAGGAATAATGAAACATTTTTCATAAGTAAATTTTATTTTATTGTTTTATTTCTTCTGAACTAATAATTCTTTGAAGACTATTTTAGAGTTGAATTGTACAAAAAAAACTGCAATAAATTAAGTTGAAATGATTTCAGAGTAGATTAAAAATATTATTTTAACACTTCTCAAAACGATTTTGTATTTTAATTAAACTACCTTACAAAATATAAGATTAATGTGGAAGCAACTCGTGTTCTTTAACAAATAATTTTCTAAGGAAAAAAATGTTATGAGCAACGCAATACAAGATCTCTTATGAACTCGTTTTTAGTCCTTAAGATATTTACCGGACGAAAAAAATAGTCGTATGAAATGTTGTATTCCTTATATATTTTTTACATTAATATTTAATATTAAAAAAAAGACTTAAGCACATTCACTGTAAGGCTTAATATAATTCATCACCCCCGAATTACGCATTTTAATTTTGTGTATTGAACAATCGCTAACCTTTTCGGGAAATTAGAGAATAACAAGAGTATTGATTTAAAAATTGAGTTCGTTTGACAAAACATTATTAACGGAAATTGAGCATATTGATTTTTCCACAATTTCAATTTAAGTCCTAAATTTTAAGTTGTTACACCAAAACATAAGAATGCATTGGTTCCTTTAAATGAAAACAAACCAAGGTGTAACCTAGCCAGACATGTTTAAATGTATTCAGTAATTTGTGGAGAAGAAAAATAAGGGAAAAAAAAATTATTCTTTCTTAATTTTTAATTTTAAAAAACATCACAATTTAATGTTTAAATAACAATTATAGGTTCTTTTCCGTTACCAACATCATATATCGATTACCTTTATTAAATTATCGATTTTTTAACACTAACATATTGGGACCGCGAGTCAGTTAGTGTAAAAAGAAAAAAAAAATAATTATATTCTAAGCCTTATATGTAAGTCGTTTTTATGGATATTAAACTTAACGAACACCTAGAGTAAGGACAAATAATTTCAGGAGTGGGTCTCTCGGCCTCTAGGTGGACAACGGGTACTTCTCCCCCTCTCGCCCCCACGCTCGAGCCCCTAAAAATGAGTTCAGGAAAACTTTATTCATTAGGGCTCGATCCGATGGACAGAGGGGACGAAGTCCCCCCGTCGTCTACCTAGAGCCGAGGGACCCCGACTTCTGCCATCTTTGCGGCTACTCTAGGCGTGTTCGTTAGTTTTAAAATCATAAAAACGACTTTACATATAGTCTATATTTTTTTCACCCCATATGGTAATAAGCTTTTTGCGTTGTTCCAAATATGTAATTGTTATAAAAATCGGTAGTTTAATAAAATAATTGATATATCGATGTGGGGGCTTTAACAGAAAAGAACATTTATATATGATTATATAATATTATATATAATATTATGAATAATATATTATATATATATATATATATATATATAATATATATATATATATATTATATATATTATATATATATTATAGATATATATATATATATATATATATAATATACTATATATATATATATATATCTATATATATATTATATAAATATATTATATACTATTAAAATGAAAGTGAAGCTCTAAAGTCTAAACCAACAAATTGTGTTATTTTTATTTTCTTTAAAAAATATTTTTGTATACTTTGTTTGATTAATAAATCAGGCGTGCCAACTTTCAGACTAATTTTATTTTCAGTTACCTGTCTAACCCATGAGCCCCGTTTCACTAAAATCATCTTGCAATTGTATAGTAGAGTTTTGAAATCAAACGAATGTTCAAGGATCCATAATCTTATGTACTGGTGGCGATGCACCTCTTACCAATTCGCAGACATTGTAAAAAGTGATTTTGATATATATACTATATATATATATATTATATTATATATATATATATTATATATATATATATATATATTTTATAATATATAATATATATATATATATATTTAATATATTATAATATATATAATTATATATATTATAGATATAATATATATACATATATTATTATATATTATATTGTAGTTTTAAGATTATAGACAATGTAAACTTCAGGTGACAGGATAAGAAAAATCTTTATTAACAATGACTTTATTAAGCTATAGTACTTTCTTATTGACAAAAAACGTAGCTGGTAGTTTGTTAATTAAACGATCACTCATTTATGATTGACTAATCGCAGAGGGAGCGTAGGATGTAACTTCGGAGTAAGCGATATGTCCATAGCACCGAGATTAACATAGAAACCAATACCTGTAGGAAGAATTAAATACAGCCGTAATGACATACCAAACATGAGCTCAATTAAAGTTAATGGGAAACTTGTGCCTTGTTAATAAACTCCAGACTCGAAGTTAGCCTGGAAACCAGAACCACCAGTTCAATACGGGAACGACGAGAGCCTGTTTCGACAGTAACCACCGTCTAAATATGGACTATATCCACCTGTTAACCACGCACTGTATAGGGTTGAGCTACTTAGTACAACACAGAGACCCTAGTAAACTCAGGTGATTTGGGAAACGATAACCACAAGTTCAGTATGAACTGCTGAGGGGCCGTTGTTTCGACAATTAACACCGTCTAGAGGACCTTCCCCCGTAACCACAAATGTATAGGGGTTGAGCTATTAGTAACCACAGATAGCCCTAGTGAAACTCGAAGTGGTTTGGGACGATACCACAAGAGTCAGTATGAGAACGGCTAGGGCCGGTTTTGACAGTAACCACAATCTAAGAGACCTATCCACCTATTAACCACAGAATGTATTAGGTTGAGCTATAGTAACCACAGATAGCCCTAGTGAAACTCGAAGTGCGTTTTGGAACGAGTAACCACAAAGTTCATTATGGAACGCTGTAGCCGTGTTCGACCAGTTAACACCGTCTAAGAGGACCTATCCACCTGTAAACCACAAATGTATAGGTTGAGCTATTTGAACAAGATAGCCTAATTAAACGTCGAGTGAGTTTGGGAACGATAACCACAAGTTCAGTATGGCACGGCGAGGCCGTGTTTTATACATAACCACCGTCTAAGAGAGACCTATCACTGTAACCACAGAACTGATAGGTTGAACTACAGTACCACAGTTAGCCGAGGAAGCTCGAGGGAGCTGAGAACGATAACACAAGTTCATAGGAAGGCTGAAGCCTTGTTCGGCAGAACCCCACTAGTGAGGGCCTATCACTGCTAACACAAATGGTAGGTTTGAACTACTATAACCACAGGTAGTCTGACGGAGGCTGTGAGCTTGGACGAGTAACCACAAGTTCAGTAGGAAAGCTGAGCCTTGTCGGCAGTAACCACCACCTTGAGGGCCTATTCACCTGTACCACAGAATGAGTAGGGGTTGAACTACTAGTAACCACAGGTAGTCCGGGGGAAGCGTCTGGAGAATGTACTCCAGTCGCTGCTTAAATCATCAAATCTCGTGCCTCTTATAATCCCTAGAGAAGTTTGAATAACTAAAATACTAATCGATTTAAAATGAATGTTAATAAAAATATTATCGAAAAAGCAAATAATTTGCGAGTCACAATAGAAAAGTTTCGTTCAAGAGACACTAAATAATTAATGTAAACTAATAATATTTCACAGGAAGGAGTAAATAATTTATGTTTAAAAGAATAATATTTCCTTTGGGGTTTATACTAAAAGTCAAGTCATGAGTTATTTATTCTTAAAATTACTTATTAAAGCTTTAGAAAACTTTTAAATACTATTTATGAAGAATAATTAAAATGATTCTTTTAATGACGGAGAACGTTCAAATCCTTAAAACGCAAGAAAAGCTTTATAAATTATATAGGCTTATTAATTAACTTTAAAAATTACAAATAATAAATAATAAATTAAATATATTTAACATATTACTAATTCAAATAATCTTTTATTATCCATTTCTTAAAAAATTACGAAATAAAACCAAAATATTCGAATACGAGACATTTTGAGAAAGCAAAGCGTCTTCCAAACTTATCATTGCGAAGCTCAAAAAGATTCAAATATTCTTTCCCTTATAATTTGTATATACATTTATTTACATTTTAAATAAGTCACGTGCTTTAATTATAATAATAAAATAGAATCTTTTATGGAAAATCAATCTTAAAGCTTTATTCTATGCGGACCATAAATAATAGAGAGGTCAAATATTTGTACAAAATATAATATAATGTTATCCTAAGTCTTAAATTAAGGTAACTTCTAAATCTATTCTTTACAAAGGAAGTTGGAAGGAAAAAGTAAAATTTAACAATTAGATATATATATTAAATTATTATATTATATATATATATATATATTATATATATATAATATATATATATATATAAGATTATATATATAATATATATATATATTATATATATTAATATTATATATATTATATTATATATATTATATATACCTATATATATAATATATATATCTATATATATAAAGTATCATCAAATGATTACTAAATATACATGATATAAATATGCATTAAGTTTTTTTCAAACGTTTTTAAATTGCTCGTATATGTTAGTCGAGCATAAAATATTATAAAAAATTGAAGATCATAGAAAACAAACTATCAGTTGAACTTCTGTCTAAGGAAATTTATATTTACATTCTTGAATCATAAATTTGGGTATATATGATTTTTATTTTTGAATATTATGTATGTAAAAATTTTTAGTTATATGATGTTTATATGCTTTCTTTATAAACTTATTGTTTATATTATATTTAGCGTTGTTTTATTGTCTAAAAGATATTTTCTCTCTCTCTCTCTCTCTCTCTCTCTCTCTCTCTCTCTCTCTCTCTCCTCTCCTCTCTCTCGCTCTCTCTCTCTCTCTCTCTCTCTCTCTCTCTCTCCTCAGATTTTTTGAAACCGTAACCGATGCAGTCGGCGAGAAAAATCAATATGTATTAGAAATTAATCTACTTGATAGGAAGGCATTGACCTTGTAAAATATATTCTGATGTAAATTTAATAAAATAACCAAAAACTAAAGTTGTTTTTAACACCTTCCATTAAGAGAAAACTATGAAAGGTTATAACTTCATTACCCCAAGCGACAATGAAAGCGTACCAAAGAGATTCCTGTTCGCGGGAAGAACGCTTACAACAGAAAAAGTGAAATTTCCAACCTATATCATACTAGCCCTCAACGAATTAATCGAAAAAAAGTTCACCATTTAAATCCATTATTAATACTAATATATTATTAAAATATAAAAAAAAATAACTTAAACTACCACCTGGTTAAGACAATTTTTAATACTGGATATTTTAAACTTTATTTATAAAGTCAAAATATCTTCAAGCTCCCGTAAAAAAGAGAAAAAAAAATCTGGCTAAAATATGAGTTTTTTCATAAACATTGGAGCGCCAATAAAAATGTGTTAAATAAAAATGTCCATGCTCACGGAAATATGGAGGTAAAACCTAACACATTTACCAAATAAAGTTCAAATTTTAATAAATAAATAAAAATAAAAATGCCCGTTTACTCAGCCAGTTTTCAATAATATTTTGGAGCACAAGTATCAAAGGAAGAAATGCAATAAAAATTTATGTATTTGTCTTAACCAAATAAAATAAAAAAATTATAAAAATCAAAATTTAGTAACAGTACCAATTTAATATCCAGATTTGGAAATGAAAATCTTCATATAAAAGGAGAGCCTGTAATAGTCATCCACCACAAGAAATGAACGGGCCAACTGGCTCCTTTCGTCAAAATTCAGAATCATATCATACCTACCACGCCCACATCTTCCATGACCCTTAAAAATATTAAAAGGAGGAGTATTCTGCGAGGAAAATATCATATCCTTGCATGCGAGAAGTATAATACATATAATAATAATTAATAATAATATAATAATTTATATAAAATATCTCATTTAATAATAATTAATATAATAATAATAATAATAATAATAACAATTATATAATACTAATTATAATAAAATAATTAATAATAATAATAAATAACCTTATAATAAGAGTAACTAATAAGAAAAAAGAGTCATAAACTTAAATTTAAACCTAAACTTAATTAACAATACCATCTTGATATAAACTTCATTATAAAATATAAGCATCGAACCTTCAGTAAAAAAAAAACAATAAAAATATTATTAAATAAAAGAATATCAACTGAATATTACCACCAAGGACTAACGAATCCCTTCTTCTGCACCAATAAGTCATCACAACAACAAGCAATGCAAAGGACCGATAGATCCTTCCTTCAATAGGAATCAGTATTTCAACCATATCACCGCCACATCATCCAACTAAAAAATATAAACGAGAATATTCTGTCCTGAAAAATATAAATATCCTTGCATCGAGGAAAAGTAAATATAATAATAATAATATAATAATAAAGAATAATAGTAATAATAATAATAATAATAATAATAATAATAATAATAATAATAATAATAATAATAATAATAATAATAATAATAATAATAATAATAATAATAATAAAGAAATACAAATACTCTAAAAGAAAAATTATTATCGAAACAAATATTAAACCTTAAATAATTTCATCAATGTCAAACCTTTTAATAACAAAGGGGAAAAGTAAACCGATTAAAAACAAAGAAGGTATATCTATATATATTTGACTACTTATGTCACTCACCGAGAGAAAAAATCAGACCCTAGACATCGACATCGGTTGCAAGCAAGAAACCATCAGCGAAAATCCTTGATATAACGAAAAATGTCTCATTGGCCTAACGTCACATTTAATAACAGAATGAATGAAAGTTCTACACAAAGCTTAAGGAACCAATACACCTCCTCCAGGTTCCAGTGAAAAGGTCACAACAAATAATAAAAAACCTCAAGAGGTTCAACACAACCTTCACGCACGGACACAAATTGACAAAAGGCCTGCGGAAATTTCAAGCCTACTTTATATACGAAGTAAGTCGACCGAAAAGTAATTCGTCAAAGGTCTCCCACAAATGACTTCTCATAACAAGAAATGTGTTTCTAAACCAAACGTTTTCCACTATTTAAAGAAAACTAGTACTCATAATTAACCGTGTATTCTAATGTTATAAAATGTACGAATGAGCCTAGTTTTCAGTTAAAGAAATATTTAATTTCAAAAATATTAACACTTAAACGAAGTGTTCAAACAAAGGGAGTGGAAATGCTTAACACAAAAATATTTCAAATTAAGGCTTTTTAGAATATAAAAAATAAAAAAATTTATTTATTACGTAATTAGTAAACGAACCTTAATAAAGAAATATTATAACTTTAACTTTAATAGACAAGGCAAACTCAAACATCAAAAATTATAATGACAAAGTATTGTCCAAGAAGCACAGGCCTCTGGTGAAAAATCGTATAAACTTAGAAAAAATGCCGTACATCCAGTACTTTAAAGAAATATTAAAACGAGGGAACTTTAAAAAGGGAAACTTACATATAAATAAAGATAATAAAACTTTAAAGCAATTTCAAAACTCAATTACAACTATTAATAACGTAAAATCTTTATTCATCACCAATGGCTATTAAAAATACGGTCCTGCCAGACGTACAAAACTAACTTACATTTACGAATTAAAGAAAGATGATAGCAATATAAGTAACAAAATCAATTACTGGTCATGAATGCAAAAAAATAAATAAAAAATAAAATTATGAAATAAAACTCCCCGCAACAAAAACGACAATCAAACAACAAAAAAATGTGTAGTAATGAGATTTTGAAAGAAAAAGGAATTCAGTAATTATGCAATTCAAGAAATAAAAAGGGTAAACTTAACATGAAAACGATTAGCTCTAATGTTCGATAACCTTCAATCCAGATTGAGTCACTTCTGAGAAGAACCGCAGGGAAGAAAGTGAGGGAAGCTCAAACAGGCACTGTCCCAACTCAGCATAAAAAAAGGCAAAAAAAATAAAATTAAAATAAGAACAGCTAAAAAATCATCTTATATGAAAGTTAACTAGACAAAAAAAATTAAAATTTAAGCTGTTGGAAGAAGAGAAAAGGGAAAAAACCTATCTAAACTGGTTCCTGTAACATTACCAAGGTGGAGAGTAAGTACAAGGGACCTAGAATTATTAACAGAGGTTATTAGCCTCGAACCAACAGCCTAAATGAACAAAAAAAAGAAAAAAAACTTTGGTTAAAAATCTGATCTGGTGCAAGAATAAAAGGGAAAAAGAAAACTAACTACATGGACCTCGTGACATTACAAGAAAAAGGGGTAAGCACTCGGTCCTAGAGTTTAAAAAAGAGGTTATTAGCCTCGAAAACACCAGACCAAATGAACAAGTACATACATATAATATATACCATTGTAACTTTTCATAAACTCTTTCTTATAAACAACTCCTTACTTCTTCACCACCTTCCTTAGTATACTTTAACAATTTCATTTTTAAGGATGAAGAGATAACTAATATCAAAACGATATCAATGTACAATATACTACAAATATATTACATTTATGCTTACAGAAGGGACTCGTGAAAGTTTGAAGGGGGAACAAAAGGTTCAACAGACCCAGACCAATCCTTCAACGATATATCGAACAAAAGAGCAATGACAAAGACAATATTAAATACAAACGATAATTTCGTGAATAACATAATGAGGGCAAAGTATAATGAAAAGAGTTACACTGTACAAGATAAAAAAATAATAAATAATAATAATAATAATAATAAATATAATATAATAATATAATAATAATCAAATATAATATAAATAATAATATAATAATAATAATAATAATAATAATAAATAAAGTTTATTTAACTTTGTTGATGAAAGATTTTTTACCTGTCGCGGCTACCTCTTTGCCTGACGTGTTGTTTACTTCTGGATATATTCAGAATAGATCATTAACAGTAAGAGTTCCTTTAATAGATATTATAGTATGAATATATAACTGGACAACAGCTCTCGTTATTTCACCATTTCTCGTCTTAAGAGACACGGACCGGACATAACCATCAGGTGACTTATAAAGAATAAGAACAATACCTAACTTCCATTTTAAGCGAGGTCCATCATCTTCAACAAGGACAATGTCACCAACCTTGATGTTTGGTCTACCTTGCACATTCCAAGACTGTTTTAAATTTAAAAGATAATCATTTCTCCATACGTTTTTAAAATTATTAATAAGTTTTAGTAAGTATTTATATCTCTTATTTAATTTAATGGGATCTTTATAAGTCGGATCCGAATCCAGTAATTCAAGAGGAACAGGAAGGGAATTTAATTTATAACCAATTAATAGATGAGAAGGTGTTAAAGGGTCATTACTCAGAATGTCATTATCCACAAAGGTGAGAGGACGACAATTAATGGTCGATTCTATCTCTACCAAAACCGTGGAAAACTCTTCTAAAGAAATTAAACTATTTTTTAGTATTCTCTTCAAGTGAATTTTCACCAAACCAATTAACCGCTCAAAGAAACCCCCATAAAAACTAGCACGGGCAGGATTAAATCTCCAGGTTATAGAATGAGTTGATAAAAAATCTTTAACAGATGGGAGTGAATGTAAACGTTTAATATACTTATCTGAAGCTTGAAAATAAGTTGCATTGTCTGAATAAATAATAGAAGGGATGCCTCGCCGACCTATGAATCGTCGGAAGGAACATAAAAACGATTCGGTGCTATTGTCCAAAACTATTTCCAAATGAATTGCTCGAGTTACGGCGCAAGTAAAAAGCGCTATATAACATTTATTAATTAAGGTTTTGGAAATCTTTACATTAAAATAACCTGTTAAGTCTACACCTATTACAGTAAAAGGTTTACTATCTACTACTCGTGAATGAGGAAGTGCAGCAAGTGGAGCGGGTTTAAAACGTACCGCTTGTAAGCGTTTACATAACACACATGGTCTTACTACCTTTTTTACAATCTGTCTCATTCGGACAAAATAGTATTTCCTGCGGATGATTAGAATAAGCTCAGAAATGCCCAAATGATGATATTTAATGTGAAACTGCCAAATGAGTAGCTTAACAAAAATAGACTTAGTGGGTAAAAATAAAGGGAACTTAGTATCAAAAGGTAATAAGGAATTATTAAGCCTTCGATCACATCGAAGTAAACCATCCATCAATTTCAAATTTAATTGCTTTGTTAAAGAAGTTAAGGATACATTGTTCGAACTTAAACACTTTATTTCTGGGGTAAAAAACTCAGCTTGTAAGCTCCTTATCCAATACAATTCTGACCTTTGAAACTCTTCCAGTGTAAACTGATGGGAAAAGGTTGGTTTAACTATAGATTTTAAAGGAGCACTCATCTTTGACCTTCTCAAATTATTGATAAATCTAAATATTAAATTTGTTATACGTACAACCTTGTCTAAAGATGAATACAGACTCAAATCTAAAACATATTTTATAGAAGGAATTTCGGTAATAGTGGCAGTGGTAACAAGAGAATCTTCAACCGAAAATTCTTTCAGATGTAAGGGATGCTCCTCCCATTTAGGCCAGTTTTGCTCATC
Organism: Trachelipus rathkii; assembly: GCA_015478945.1. NCBI lineage: Eukaryota > Metazoa > Arthropoda > Malacostraca > Isopoda > Trachelipodidae > Trachelipus > Trachelipus rathkii. The sequence continues at coordinate 14,772 of JABUQX010045968.1, read as the reverse complement.
AACTATCCAACCTGGACCATGTAACCATAGACTCGATTTTATATATTCACCTTTACTTCCCCGAGAAGCTAAATCTGCTGGATTACAAAAAGTTGGCACATATTTAAACTCTGCTGAAGGGACATTTTTGTGGATTTCGTCTACTCTATTTTGTAAAAAAGTATGAAGCTGTTTCTGAGAATAAACCCATTGTAAAGCTACCTGACTATCTGACCAAATATATATATCCCTAATATTAAGAATATTGTTAAATGCTTCATTAACATATTTTAACAAACGAGTAGATAGTAATATACCCATTAATTCCATACGGGGAATGGTTAACTCTTTCAAAGGGGCTACCTTAACCTTGGACATAAGAATATTAGACACACAAATATTGTTTTTATGTGATATTATATATATTACAGTTGCATAGGCACTCTTTGAAGCATCCGAAAAGGCATGCAAGATTACTTCATAAGAAAATATTAACTGACGTGGTATTTGTAATGATTGACAATACTTTAACTGAAAAGAAATTAACTCCCACTCCTTACAAAATTCTTCAGCAATAGGTTGATCCCATTGATACTTTCTCTTCCATAATTTTTGTAATAATACCTTACCTCTAATAATAACAGGGGATAATATTCCCATGGGGTCAAACACAGAAGCTACTTCCTTAAGTATTTTGCGCTTGGTATTGGCAAATTTCTCCACCTCTTTAACTGGGTAAGTCATCATATCACTGTTAATGTTCCATTCTAAACCTAAGACCTTAACAGTAGAACTTTCACTTCTTACTTTATTCAATTCAAAATATTCATTTGCTTTAAGGGAATTAGAAGACCATTCTCTAAGGTTAAGACCTCCCTTCAAAAATAAATTACGGGTTTCATCAAAATATTTTATTATTTCATTCTCATCATCGAAAGTATTAAAAATATTATCAACAAATAATTGACTCAAAATATCAGTTTTATAATGACTGTCAGAATTTAACACATGATGATTAAGACATGCTGCTAATAGGAAAGGACTACAGGTTGCACCAAAGAGAACAGATTTAAAACGATAAGTCATGAGAGGACTATTAGGATTCTCTGGCTCTCTTAACCATAAAAATCTTGTAGAGTCACGATCCTTCTCATCTAACCTTATCGCTAAAAACGCCTTCTCGATGTCTGCAGATATAGCATAAGATTTCATGCGAAATTTTAATAATAATTTACCTAAATCTGTTATAAGAGAGGGACCTGAATTTAAACAATTATTCAAGCTAGGGGACCCTGAGGAGCAATCAAAAACAATCCTTAAAGCTGTGGTTGAAGAGTTTTTAAGTACACCATGGTGAGGTAAGTAATGAACTTTAGATTCGGGGTGAAGTGGTGTAGAAGGTTTAACTTCTTCTATAAAATCTCTTTCCATTTGATCTTTTAACACTTCTGAATATGATTTTAAAAGGTCAGGTTGTGACCTCAATTTCTTCAATACACTATAGAGCCTACATTTGGCTAATGAATAATTATTAGGGAGGGGGTGATGGCTATCACGCCAAGGGAGTGAGACTATGTACCGACCATTCTCAAAACGTAAATTTTCTTGAAAATGTTTTAAAGTGGAACGCTCATTTTCAGTAAAACTTTCTTTTGGTGATATACCTATGTGAGTTAATTCCCACAATTTATTTATATCCAATTCAGGTGAACCTTCCTCCTCTCTAAAGCTTTCAACTGAGGAAGCAGATAGTTCAACAGGGGAATAAGAAATAAAGGTATTTACCCAAGAGAAAAGATCATCATTGAGAGATGGGATTGCCTTAAAAAGATCAACATCGATTATGAGGGGTGACAATTTAGTTGTAAGGGGGAGTATGGATTGAGAATGGGTAGGAATGTTATTAAGTGTGTCAACAGGGATTGTAAAGGGTGAGGAAGGGTTGGTAGGGGGGAGGATGGATTGAGAGGGATTAGGAATGCTGTCAAATGTGTTAACAAGGATTGTAGAAGGTGAGGAAGTGGTGGTAGGGGGGAGGATGGACTGAAAGGGATTAGGAATGTTGTCAAGAGTTGTGTTAGCAGGGACTGCAGGGGGTGAGGAAGTGGTGGTAGGGGGGAGCATGGATTGAGAGGGAGTGGGAATGTTGTAAGGTGTGTTAACAGGGATGGTAAGGGGTGAATGAGTGGTGGTAGGGGAGAGGATGGATTGAGAAGGAGTAGGAATATTGTTAGATGTGTTAACAAGGACTGCAGGGGGTGAGGAGGTGGTGGTAGGGGGGAGCATGGATTGAGAGGGAGTGGGAATGTTGTTAAGTGTGTTAACAGGGACTGCAGGGGGTGAGGAGGTGGTGGTAGGGGGGAGCATGGATTGAGAGGGAGTGGGAATGTTGTTAAGTGTGTTAACAGGGACTGCAGGGGGTGAGGAGGTGGTGGTAGGGGGGAGCATGGTTTGAAAAGAGTGGGAATGTTGTTAAGATGTGTTAAACAGGACTGCAAGGGGTGAGGAAAAGTGCGTGGTTTACGGGGGAGCATGGAATTGAGATGGGAGTTTAGGAATATTGTTAGATGGGTTAACAGGGATTGTAAGGGGTGAAAGAGTGGTGGTAGGTGGGAACATGGCTTGAAGGGAATTATCAACAGAATCATTTACCTTTCTGTTATACATAAAATCTAAACAATTTTGTACTGAAACATTTTCCTCTAAAAATCCAATATCTACTTTAAAAGTTGAAGTTACTGTACACTGTGAATTTGTATTGTGTGAAGCAAAAGGAAGATTGCCCCAAATCACTTTACCTACTGTAGTATTCATTAAATTAATACCATAACATATTTCATATCCTCTAAGGAATTTGTGCAATTGGTCAGAACCTATTAAAAGGCCAATTTTCACATAGTCATTTTTTGCATGGGGATTAGCTAAGGTTACATTACATTCCTTCAAAAATTCCGTAGTCTGAACTAAACCTGGTATAAATATAGAATTTGGTAGTTCATCTACTACTGCAGCCGTTAAATCTGTTATGCCTTCATCTGTCCATACCTTTAAATTAATTACATCATACAATTTATTCACTCCTGGAGTATTAATACCATTAATAGACATTTTTATCTTATACAATGGGCTGCAATTTAAAAAACAGGCTAATGACCTACTCACTAACGTTCTTTGACTTGCATGATCAAACAGGGTGCAAACAGGGACAACATTATTACCCTTATATATTGACAAACTTGCTAAAGGAAGAGCAACCCCTTTACTACTTGTTAAAAAAGTACCCACTTGGTTGGTGGTTGGATTTTCCATGTTATTAGGATTGGAAGGAATTTTAGAACATATGGAAGTGTGATGCCCTCTTTCTTTACATATATAGCACACCTTTTGTGAAGTACATTCTTCAGAAAGATGGTTGCTAGACAAACAATTAAAACAAAGATTTTTTGTTTTTATAAAACTAATTCTATGTTCTATTTTATTAATGACATGACAATTATTAGTATAATGGTTATCATTACAAAATCTACAAGTTATCCTGTTTTCATAGCTTGGGTACTCTTGAAAGGTGGGTTTAACTGAAGTATTAAAAGATTTGGGTTTAAATGAAGAAGAGGTGTTAAATTGAGATGTAGGGAGGAGTGGTCTAATTGGTGTGGTGTTGTGAGAAGGTTGAAAGGGACGAGAATGAGGTGAGAGTTGTTTATTAACTTGAGTGTGGGTAGTGGTTAAAACTGTAGAATTTTTGGGGATGGCACCAGTCTTCCAATTATTAAAAGTACTATTAGATTTAAAGTTAGATTTATAATTATTATTATTATTATTATTGTTTGCATTATTTTTAGATTTATCATTGTTGGTAATCTCTAATTTTTGACCTAAAACCTCTAAATTATTTAAAGCTTTGGTAATTATTTCTAAAATAAATTCTATATCCCAATTACTCTTCTGATTATCCCATGGTAATTTATCTAAAATTTCTTTAGGTATCTTCTGTTCCAAAATGGTTCCAATTATGATGGAGCAACTTTTGCAACTATTTATTAATTCTTGTGTCTTTAAACTTTCAACACAGCATGTTATCTCTGCCTTAAACTTAAACATGTCATTAAAATTGTATTTAGGTACCTTAATATTAATAAGCTTTAAGATTAGAGTTTGTATTAGTTTATGTTTATTGCCAAAATTTTCCTTCAAAGTCTCCATTACTATGGGATAATTATCCCCCCTCAAAGCATAACCTGACACCAACGTTAAAGCTACACCCTTAAGACACCCTAAGAGAGCTTCTAACTTTGCTGCATTTGAATAATTACGACTTTCTACATTAGCCTTGAAAACTTCGTAAAAATGGTCAAATTGTAAAACATCACCACTAAAAGTAGGAAGGGTTCTAGTAGGAGCTTTGAATAACTCTGGCTCACGATCTTTGTGTTCATGACTGTTTTTATTGAGTGGGGACATGTCTTTATTATTATTTTTGACAAGTGTTTGTATTTTATTACTACACTCATCTATAAGTAAAATTCTATCATAAGCTTGTTCATCATCCCTTAAATATTCTTCCCCAGTTAAAAAACTTTGAACAAGGTCATCAGCCTTGATTAACTCCTCTTTAAGGGTTAATAAGGAGTTTAGTTTCGCAGATAATAAATCAAAGTCCAGTGTCACTTGACCAATTGCGACATTTATTTCATTGCACAATCTCGTTTGCCTGTTTCTTATCCTTTTCCTATTCAATTTAGCTCCTTGCAATTCTGGACTACTCTCTAATGTTACCTCACTTTGCGGGGTGG
>JABUQX010045968.1:0-2500 GCA_015478945.1 Trachelipus rathkii | reverse complement strand
CTATGGCGCCGTTCAACATACAAATCCATTGAATGGGCAAAGTTATTCTGAATTCACGTATTAGTTTCTTTGAACGCATCTATTGAAGAAGGTTGTTAATTGCAACGAAAGCTATAGGAACATGCGTTCAATAAGTTTTAAACCTGATACTAATCATAGTAACATTTTAATATAAGGTTTTAATTTCTTAATTAACTATGTGCAATAAAAATTCCAAATCAATAAAAGTTTAAATCTCCGAAACATGATCTAACAACAGTGAGTGCAAAAACAAACAATAGTTCAACAAACTTTCTCAAGGGTGTAAAAAATCAATAATATTTCAACTACGTATATATATTATATATATATATATATATATATATATATAATATTATATATATATATATATTACTATATATATATATATATATATATATATATATATATATATATATATATATATATATACTTTTGTTGCAGTTAGGCTTGTTTTGTGTATTTAATTCCAACTTAACTATATTTCGACTTTTTTGTTATTGTTGTTCTTGTTTTACCCCTTCCTTGAAAAGACTCTGCTCGTGAGTGGTGGCTATCTGTAAAAAAATCGAAACTATATTTATATAATATATCATATCTCCATACATATATATATAATATATATATATAATATATAATATATTATTATTATGTATATATAATATATAATAAGTATATAAGCGGAGCCTCGCGGATAACGGCGTTATATTGAGACCCTGACCGCTCGCCGTAAGGTTGAATATACGCCATGGTAGTGAATAAGGATTTTTTTTGTGCATCGCGAGTCCTGCAAAGTAAAATTACGGTGCTATGTAAATAATATATATTAAGTGGTTGCAATAACATTAAATATAAACAATTGATAGAAAGGCGATATTTACACAGATGTTTACTATTAAATACATATTTAGTATGTATAGTACAGATTTACAACTGAAAAAGAAATAGAACTATAAAAATTTCAAATGCAAATAGTATTATTTTGAGAAAGCCACTTCTTCTTTCCGACCGTACAATGGCATTGTTGGCCAAGCTTTCATCACCTGAATCTACAACAACCGCTTCGCTTACAGACGGGGGATAGTTATGTAAGTTGATGAGAATCTGAAGTGATGGCATGCCAGGCCGTTTCAGCTGGAAGGTTGCAAATTGTGTGTCTATTGGAGAATGACAGCAAAGAAGTGTCTTCTTAGACCAGACCTAGAGTGATTCTTCTTCTCGAGTAGAAGTTGTTTATAACATGCAATGGCACATTTGTTATGACAACATTAACTTTTGACGATCTTTCAAAGTTTGGAATCTAAATCTTCAAGGCCCATTGTATTTATCCGCAAGCCTAGGGCATTTTCTGAATTTGGAATTGTTACATTTCTCTTAAAATGGCTGGACTTTCATTCAGTCTGAGACTCCGCTTCAGTTTTGCTTAATGGAACATTGCATGGCTAGTTTGGTCTTCCATCCAAATATTCAAAAGTTTACCATGTCTGCAATAAAACGTATAACACATGTTCCCTAATAGTTTTATTGCCACTGGTGTTGCACTTTTCACTTCTTTAAAATGATTTCCATGGCATTCACCAATGGATACTAACTGATTCCTAGGCCTAGCTTGAGTCCGATAACACTTTAGACATGCCTTTTTCACTTAACTTATTATTTCTAGTTTAAGTTATTTAATGTAAGACGTTCTGCGAATTCTTCTTCACAATGTAGAGGCCATTTTCAACTTAATAAATTTATTAATTCAGATATTAAGTTTGTAAAATTATAGAAATAGATTGCAGAATGCACGAGGCTGTAAAACAGGACTGACTTCATGAACTGCATTACGCTTGCAATTGCAGTGTGGCATAGAGTCTGCTCGTTCTACGTGCGCTTCCTTCCGCACAAACACTGTGTAGTTAAAAGCCGTACCTTTGACAAGACAAAACACCCGATTAAGCGAGTAGACTGTATTGCGAAGTGCTGGATATATATATATATATATATATATATATATATATATATATATATAATATATATATATAAATATATATATATAATATATTTATTCATATTTCATTAGAGATTGTAGCGGAATAACCGCGATCGCGCATCCGCCTCATTTTTCACTATCCGCGATCGCAACCCGCCATCCGCAATAATTTTTTGCGGGATACGACGATATTATTCATCTTGAATTATGACGACAACATGTGTGCTACCTTACATATATTAATATATATATATATATATATATATAATATAATATATATACTATAATATTATATATACTATATATATAGTATATATATATATATATTAAAAAGCAAGATCTTTTCAGGATGTCACAAGCACTCATACTGAAACATAGAGATAATAGATTTCAACTCTGCACAACGACGACGCAATGTTACAATAGAAACTTTCACAAATCCTAATACAAAACATTCAATTCCTTGAACACGTGTGTTAATTTAATGATGCGGAATCTTCTCTTTTT
>JABUQX010045967.1:35000-55000 GCA_015478945.1 Trachelipus rathkii | reverse complement strand
ATATATATATATAAATATATATATATATATATATATATTTAGTGATGCAGCAGATGTCAATTTTTTCGCATCCGCGGTGCGGATGTTTGATTTTAATATCCGCGGATTCGGATGTTTGATATTATATATAGTATATATATATATTATATATATATATATATATATATATATATATATATATTATATATATATATATATATATATATATATATATTATATATAATATATATATATATATTATTATATATATATATATATATATATATAATATAATAATATATATATAGCTTGATTTTAATATCCGCGATGCGGATAGCGGATGTTTGATATATTATTATATATATATATATATATATAATATATCTATATATACATATATATATACTATATATATATATAATAATATATATATATAAATATATATATTATATATATATATATATATATATATATATAGTATAATATTTTCGAGTTTTAGCCACAATTCACTTAAGCATATTGTGTTACCAGGGTGGCGGGACGGGTACCCACATTAAATGCAGGCCCACGCAACCTCTTTCTCGCAACTCTCGCCTTAATGAACAGAGATTTTACAGTGGATTATATACTTTTTGCACTAGTATTAGAAATTTAAATATAGCAAGATTGTGATTGAGAAACATCAATTTTCTGCCTTTTCTGCTGAGAGTCTGTTTCTCTTTTCATCATATATTAACCCAGTATTGCTAAACACTCTCTCACTTGGAACACTAGTATTTTCTTGCAAGTTTACTCAAGCTTGGGAAATCGTTTTGTTTAACTTTCCACCAACACTGATAGGATCATCATAATGTATCTAGTCGTTTTTTCTTTGTGATAGTTTTCAATCATTGCCCTACATCTTTTGGTAATGCGTGTGTTTCTTCATAAACTACTGGACTGTAGAATTCTTCCAGTTGAATCTGTTATTGATTTATTTGTATAGAAGGTGTTGGTTCTGTAGATTTCGTTTTTTTCCTTCTAATGGCGGCGAATTATTAGACTATTCGGATTGAAGTTTTTCAACTGCAACACAAAGTGACGATTTTACTTGTTCTAATATTGTGTTACAAAAAACTTGCTTTTAAAACGGGGATCTAAGTAAGTTGCAATAGTAGTATGAAAGGTCATTAATTTCCACAGAACCAAAGCGTTTTTTCTAGCCCTAGTTAATTAGGCAATCTTTTATTTCTTTTTAACCCGTCATCTTTTCATTTGAAGATGTTTCAAAATGACTCCTTAGCATTGGGATTAATGGTATTACATCGGAGACAAGCTGTAGAGGCGCTGATTTTCTTTGGAAATTTCTTCAAATGGTTTCAATGCTAATGCAGTGTGAATATGATGTCATTTTTTCCACACATTATAAGAATGTTAACCGTTTGGAATGCGAATTGGCGTAGCAAAGGCAAGAAGGTCTTTTGAGCAACTTAAACCATTTTTTCCATACATATGAAGTGCACTATAATCCAGCATGTTCGAACTTCTTTGATAACCAGTGAGATATGGAAATATCAAGGCCATTTTGAATTGGCCTTCAACTCAAATTTTTCATTTTCATTTTCAGATTAATTTTTAAAGAAATTTTTATTTTAACATTCTTAATCAAGCATCTGACAACATAAGATCGCGTCGCAACATCCGGCAGGGCAAAAGCGCGGATGGCGGATGGCGGATCGCTGATCTTTAAATGTGCTGGTTCGATCCCCCGAGGGGATGTTAACAGGCTGCATCACTGAAATACATATTATATATATATATATATATTATATATTATATATAGTATATATATAATGATATAATATATATGAGTGATATTCTTGGTTATAGAGCGACAACTAAATCGATACGATCACATATCCAAAATACTATCAATAGCCACAGGGAAAAAGGAATACATTGTTGGAATGCTGGTCCAATTTTAGGGCGGAAACTTTTCAACAACAAAAAATGAAAACAAAATGAAAACAAAATGAAAACAAAATATCAGAACCATCATACTAAGAAGACATTGAGTTACTTCGAGAATGTTACAATGTTCCCAAATACCTTGTATCATTTTCAGTAGGAAATGTAAAAAAAAAATAAATAAATAAATAAATAAAATCAAATAATTGGCTATTTTTTTTTTAGGAGGCAGGGGACATAATATATATACTATATATTATGTTGTAAAGGTATTACACGGCAATGTAGAGGGCTCGAGCCGACGGGGAACACAGGGGGAGGACGTTTTCCATACCCGTAGGGGAGGGGCGGAAAGAAACACCCGCGACACCCAAATACCACAAAGGGCGGGGGTTCCGGAGACCCTCCCCGGAGGGGGGGAATTAGTCCTACCCCGTAGTTCCCCGGAAGGCCGAGAGACCCCGACTCCTGCCATCGGTGCGGTATACCCTTGGGGTATTCTTTAGTAAAAGAAAAAAAAAGCAAAATTTAATAGAAAGTCTAGTTATTTATTTTACGAGTAACCAATAAAAGGTCTCTAAAATAGGGCTCTCTAATCATAATTACTACATAAATTATTAGTAATAATATTTTTTATTTTTTAACTTTTGTTTTTACATTTTCCTATCTAAATTTTTACCAGGATTTCCAAAAATGTATTCTTTTCGCTGTAGCTATTGTAGTATTTGAGAAAAAATATATATTCTTTTTTTTTTTTTTTTTTTTTTTTTTTTGATTTTTACATTTTCCTCACTAAAATTGGACCAGCATTCCAGCAATGTATTCCTTTTTCCTGTAGCTATTGTTTTTTTTGTTTTTTTTTTTTTTTTTTTTTGTCGCTCTAAACCAATTATCACCTATATATATATAATATATAGTATATATATACGTGATGATATATTAGTAATTATATATGATATATATTTATATAACTATATAATATATATATAGTAATATATATATAGTATATACTATAATATAATATTATGGTGAAAATTGGTTTAAAATTACAACTCATATCTCACCAAAAACTACAATAGAATTATACAGGGAAAAGGAATACATAGTTGGAATCCTGGTAACATATATTTGTAATTAGTGCGGAAAAGTGTATTAACAAAATTTATAAGTCTCAAAAAACTACAAATAGCTACAGGCGAAAAGGAATACATTTTTTTGGGAATACCTGGTAAAATTATACATAGGAAAATGTAAACAAAAATAAAATAAAAAAAAATGTATTGTTAAATAATTTATAGTAGTAATATGATTAGAGAGCCTATTTTGAGACCTTTTATATAGTTCCTCGTTAAAATAAATAGACTTTCTATTAAATTTTTGCTTTGTTTTTTTTAACTAAAGAATACCCAAGGTATACCGCACCGATGGGCAGGAGTCGGGGTCTCTCAGAGCCTTCCAAGGGAACTACGGGGTACAGGACTAATTCCCCCCGCACTACAGCGGGGCAGGGTCTCGGAAACCCCGCGCTTTTTGGTATTAGTGGGTGTCGCGGGGGTTCCTTCCTCGCGCCCCTCCTCTGCTACGGGGTATTGGAAAACGTCCCGACTCTCCCACTGTGTTTTTCCCCGTCGGCTCGAGCCCCCTACATTGCCAGTGTAATACTTTACAAATAATTATATATATATATATATATATAATATTAATGATATATATATCCAATATTATATTATATATATTATGATTATATATATATATATATATATACTATATATTATATATAGTATATAATATATAATATTTAGTTGTAATCCATATTCTCTACTCATTATATAACTTCGATGTCCTCTTGCCTTCCTAAAAAAAAATAGCCATATTTATTTTTATTTAATTTATCTTAATTTTTTACATTTACCTAACTAAAATTTTACAAGGATTCCCAAAAAATGTATTCTTTTCGCTGTAGCTATTGTTGTTAGTTTGTTGAGATTATAAGATTTTTTTTTTTTTAAGAGTTTTTTTTTTTTTTTTTACGGCAGGATTCCACAATGTATTCCTTTTCCCTGTAAGCTATTGTAAGTATTTTTGAGATTCATTGATGAGTTGTAGTTTTAAACCAAATATAACCATATATATATAATAATATTATATATATATAATGATCATAAGGTATTTGCGGAGGATTGAATGATTATTGGGTTAACAATAAATACCATTTCTTAGAAATAGGGTGATAAGAAAATAAATGACTACATATACCATAATATCAGATTTCATAATTATATACAGATATTAGAGATAACTATATTTATATATGATTACTCTTATCGTGGTACTACTTATAATTAAAAATAGTGATAATCATTTCGATTTAGTATAAAATTATACTCACAAGGTACAGTCTGTTGCACGTATAGGTAATATATATTAATATTATAGACTTATAACTTAGTACAAGATTGTATAAAACGCGCTGTATTAATTTACTAATGTGAAAAGGTAATACAATATATTATTAAACATGGGGTTTGTAGTGCACATTATTTTTACTTCATGACATAAGTAAAGTCCTGAGTAATGTAAAGTGATCAATAGATAGGAGTGAGTAATTTGGCAGCTTTGTGAGTGAGTTATAAATACTAAGAATAAGCGCTTTGACTCAAGCAAAAACGCATTGTGCGAATAATAGCTACTATAATTGTAACGAATCAATTTTGTCTACTGAACGCGTGAGAGAACTGAGAGTGGAGCTAGGAAATAATAGCGTGGCGCTTGTGGGTTTTCATGAGTAATATGGCTTGTATCTATATACGATGTCTGGCAAGAAGGAGGTCGCACTCTCCAAGCAATATTGCGCGTGAAATAATAGTAATATTATAGCAATATTTAATGACACATTGTTGAATACGTTTGTGCATGAAACATATACGTCATTAACACGCACAACATCTAATACCGAGTACAGAGTGTTCCCGCTCACCATTGGAGCTTTGGATACACGGATATGACGCATATCACGACATTCAGAAACGCAATTAACACTATAATCGAGTTGTGTGTGCACATATTATTTATAGTTAACGTATATGATCTATTATACTTATTCTTTTTACCTACTCTAGATCAGTGTGTTCAGTGACCTTTCGAAGATAGATAATAATATAAATTATAAGTATGTGATCTCTAATAATAATATACATAGTGATCTCACTAATAGTCACTATTTATAGGTAAATTTATTCAGAATAGGGCGATATATAGTAATAAATGGTTCTTAGAACGTAAGTGTAATCATAACTATAAGTTTGTCAATCTATAGAGAGGTTATTGTTTATATTATAGTAATATATGAGAGGCTAAATATATACTTATCTATATATGGATATAGTCGTGATTATAGGCAAGTCATTTTAGGAATATATTATCCTTTAATATCAATTGTATAAGATCAGCTATGATGCTGCATTTCAATATTCTAATTTATATTGAGATCTCTATTAAATCAGCCTTGTTTATTTATATGTTATTGTCACAGGAGTGTAGTTATACCCGCTATTTATTTCCTATATAGACTGAATTATGAATGCGTGACTAGATAGTGTTGCAAGATTATATCTTCAGTATCATGAAGGTGCTTCCATATATTTAGTTGAATAGTATTGCTTACTTCTCACTATTCCAATGTTCTAGGCTGAATAAACGACCTTATGGGTATAGTGTACCGATATATAAGGACGCGTTGCAGTAAACTTATTACCTAAACTCACCTAAATTATATTTAGATATGGGTAGTGATGAAAGTGATATATTTTATTAGGTATTAGTATAGTGATATAGGTCGTCTTACAGTCGTATATTTGTTGTATATAAATATAACGTATATATATACGATAGAGTAAGTAATCTATAACTACGATATAGTATATATTAATATATATTATATATTTTATAATAGTTTATATATAGTAATAATAAGATAGATACTATATATATATATATATATATAATTCTATAAAATTTACTAGTATCACTGAGCACTTTGGGAACTTTAATAGTAATATAGTGATAATATACTATGTATAAGTATATAATATTATATATAATATAATATTATAGTATATAATCACGTGTTGTGTGTGTGTGGTGTGTGTGTGTGGTATGTGTGTGTGTGTGTGTGTGATAGTGTGTTGCGCGCGCCGCGCACGTGAGGCATGATATCCGCATAAATATTCTGAGATTCCCGCATATTGGGAGCATTAGCGAACCCCAGTCAAGGATCGCGCTTGCGACGATAGATGGATAACTAGATTTACGCTCTCTCATGCCTGTGGAGTGATGTTGGCTCTTACTGACTAGACCAATAACAACTGCACATGCACAAAGGTATTTGGTAGATCACGGCTTATGATACTCACTCCAGCTGAATCTTATCTCGGTAGACTAGCGGAGCTGGAGGATATGATGATATCATCTTCACAGAGAATATAAGATCCATCAACAAATAGAAGTTTACTGGGAATTTCGAGATATATTATCTCTCTCTCGCTATTATGTTTTCAGTAGTTGAGGTAGGGTGACGAACTCTGCCTTCTCGACAAAATTTGCTCTGTGTGTAGAATATACACGATGATATATTTTATTCCTCTACCCTAAGAATTGATTACACTCACTTTAATATTGTACTGGAGTGGACGCTTAATTAACCTGTGCGTCATGCCAAAATCAGGTTCGGAGACTGAGTATGAGGTTGTTATTTGAGTGCGGTAAGTAGTTTGTATTTAGGATGAAAGTCATCTACTTACCTCTTAAAAAATAAATTAAATTCTAAATTTATCTAAAAATATCACATCTCTTTCCCTTTATTTTTTAAGGTTCAAATATTAAGCTACATACACCTGCTATTAGACACTTAGATCTAATCGACATATATATGTGTGGACACAATGGTGGACATGGAGAGAATAGAACGCGAGAGTTTGATGAGAGTGAGACACACGATACGATGTTGAGACCCTGTCGTGCATATGTTTAGTTAATAGAGATAGATACCACTGAGAGTATTATATATATAGACTGAGTCACAAAATTCACGCACACGTCTCCATGCTAATCTATTCTATTTATATATAAATTAATAAAGCTTGATCTGTGAGTATATGCATGGAGTATAATCAATTAAATTTGGAATGAGACTAAAGATTACAGCAAATGTGTGGAGAAGTGTGTGAGAGAGAGGAATCTTAAAAATAATTATTATTCACTTGACCCATATAAATGAGAAGACGATTCTTCGAACCTTATATAACTCTGTGGTGTAGCTCTCAGAGTACCGACGGAAAACACTTATTTGTTCTAGTGTGTTTGAGTCGAAAATTCTCTCTTGTTGTTTCTTAAAGCCGTGAGGTCAACATAATACCAATTATACTATAGTCAATGATTACCCCACGTCTGATGTATATATCAGTATTAAGAACATAACTTATTACTATTTAATGATTAAATCTCATTGACTGGAAGCAGATCACACATAAGATCTGAGGAGACATTGGCTCTGTGCAGAAGTTACTGATTGATGAAAGACGACTAGGAGTATAATAAATATACGTGATAACATGTGATCTATTATATTGATGTAGATTAGTTTATAATATATTATATACAGACAAGAGTTATATATATATATATTAATGTTTATTAGTGATTATTTATTGTATATTATTTATTATAATATTAATGTGTTATTATTATCAATACATAGTATAAGCTTATGAATACATAGTTTTGACCTTTATGAAATAATCACCTATCACAAGGTATATAAAATCTATAAACTTTTTTTTTTATATAATTACATGCATCTTTGTTTTGTCATATCTGAACCTCGTTATATAATTTATTTTTGAGTAGAGTAAGAAGTGAAGTTTTTTAGAGTATACTTACATCTGAAATTATGTGTGTAACTAATTATGTGAGATTAAAGTATAGTTTGAGTATTAATATACTTAATTCTATTGGTATTGATATGTTATAATATATTTATATATAATAAAATAAAAAATTATATATACGATAAAATATAAATTAAGTGAGACAAATGAGATATGGATATCCAGACCGGATTACAGGAATATACTTCTATCTTTAGGCACATAATATAATTAATTCGCTCGCAGTATCCATGTCGTACTGTAGAATCATACCCACGATATAATATTTCATGTATTTTGGAGTATAGTTTTAGTCTATTAATAGTTTATAATACATTAGTTACAGAATGTGGCCGGGTCAGACTATTTAGTATATAATATAATACAGCCTAATGGTAAGGATAGTACGAAAAGCTTCTTATCTACGCACAAATATACCTTATGGCAGAAAGGTCTAGAAATGTAGGCACCTTATCTTATGAAATTATGCTAACTAAGCGTCAAATCGCAACGGATAAAATCTGAGATACAGGATTTAATAGGCGAACGGTGAGTCACTCAAAAGGTTTGAGAGTTAGCTGCCGTCCGTAGAAAAGGTGCACTGTATTGATTTTCCTATAGGCCCTAATTAATATTTATATCTAATAGGCTAGTGATTACTAATTCTTTTCGGCTTATATATGATTTATCTATTACTATTGGTATAATTTATATAGTTCAGAGGGACTCTTATATTAAATATTAGTATTACTAAGCTTTCTAGGTCATACTGTTGTTACCGATCCTTAAATATATATTCTAAAATAGACAGGCCGTGAGGTCTTTCGTGTCTACCCCTCAGGTTTATTTGGGTAGCTATGGGTAGGGAATTTACGAATTGGTGTATATATTAGAAGTGTGACTAGGTAATGACTTCTCACTTTATCTATGAGTTATTATACCCTCACTATTCCCTATATACCCGTACCTTTTCTAGCCTTTTCTAGCCTGACTAATATCTTATAAGTCATGTATTAAGAAAACATTATCGATTTTGTTGATCTATTTACCATATATTGTTTGCCACCGGTACGCGGGAATCGATTGCTGTATATTGAATGTGCTTAGGTTGGTTCACTTCTAACGAGTTAGTATCACCCCACCAACTCCCTTTCTAATATATTAGTATTACGATATATCGTATTGTGGAGAGATATCACCGATATTTGTATCGTGTTGTCACATCCGAGCTGTGCTTCAGAAGTCGATTCCTGTGGTTTTACGACGCATGCGGATGCTCGAAATTAATACCATATAGAGATATAAGTAATATTTAAGATCGATTTAACGCTACTTCCTATTTTATATTATATAGGGAGAGTAATTCCCCCATTATCACTAAAATTTTTTTGTTTCTTGAGCTATGAAGCCGAGCTCGGTGTTGTCTAGTATGTTTTGAGGTAATGCCGAGTCGATTGCCGATTATATAGATAGAGTTAGAGTGCGTTTTCAAGCCGTTTGCATTTTTAGAACGCAGACTCAACATGCGTTTTTCGTAGATGGCGTACCTAGATAAAACCTATCATGAACGGGTGTCATCAGGGGTAGAATGTCTTCAAAAATTAAGATTCGCATCAGTTTACTTTCCCGAACTGCCAGAGGTCCACCATGGCCCCAGCCGGGGTCATTTACATTCGGGAGATGAATGCACAAATGCACATTTAGCAAAGAGTGTGTTAGAAGTCATCGTATATCTTCACTTGCTGTCTATATATTATTATGTATGACCACTATTTTGATTGTATCCAATGTTACAGTCGCTAATGCCTTCAAGTGGGTGGAAGAGTCCAGTTTATTAAAAATGGAGCTTAGAGAAGTATATAGATTTTGGTAGTAGTGTATTAGAAGAGAATATAATGAAATCTTAGAATGGCTTTTAGTTAAATCTAATTTGGCCGAATATGGAAGAGAGCAGCTGGTGGTTAACTTTAATGCGGTGCCACCAGAATGAAATTCTGGTGCCATAGCTACATATACGCAACAATGAATGGTTTGATCTACTCTTGTTTCTTCAACAGAGTGTAGAATTCATTTTTTGGGGGTTTCAAGAACCCCAAAAATTAGTTTGAAGAACCTTTACACCCTCCTCGAAGGGGGGCGTCCCCTGAAAAAAGAAAGAAAAGCTTAGAAGCTTTAAGCGAAAAGAAGATGAATGTAGGAAAAGAGAAGAAGGAAAAAGAAGAAGGTCTCGCATGGCGGATCAAATGATTGATTGTATGTGTAGGTACCATATTTAAGACACCCGGTGTGGAACGCGGTGGCGGTGCGAATTAGTAAAATGTAGCTTAACATCGTTGGTATATTGAGTGTTTACTTCTATAATATGTACTTTGCTAATAAAACATAAGATCTCATTTATCTGAGGTTCCCAAAATCTTCATTCAAATGAGTCATGAGAACGACCTTCTTGCATGGGTTTCTATTCTGACCACAAAAAGAAGTATTTAAAAGCGATGAGGGAAGAATGGCATTTATGCTGAATCACGGTTTCAACTCTCTAAACGATCGCAGGGTTGGCAAGACCGAACGCAAGGTTGCCCCGCGCCCGCAGGCGCGCCCGCGGCGGCGAAACGCCGCGAGCGCACCGCAGGCGCAATATACTGGCGCGAGGCTAAATATATTTCGTAGTTTTTAACGTTTTTAATGAATAAATAGTGTTTACATTACTTTGTATTTTCTTTTTAAGTAATCCGTTTTCATGATATCTATGTAAACAGTTATTTTATTATTATTAACTTAACTTTCTTAATTTTTTTTTTTTTATTATTATTTATAGACAAACACCTTGTTCACTGTTAAATTTTTGTAATAAAAACATATTTTTTCTCACCTTAAAAGCTATAAACTCAATTAGCAGTAGGCGCAAATAGCCCGCAGAGGGTCCACCTCCCTTCACCCTGGCTAATGCGCTATTATGTCTTTATTTATCATGCTTTTGTCTTACTGTAGGGTTTTGGTTACTGTTTTTCAGTCGCTATATCTTGAATAACACACATATGCTGGTGGTAAAAATTAATAACATTCATTAAACTTTGGAATATATATATTAATTAATATTAATATATTATAATATATTATATATTAATTTATATATATTATAATATATATATTAAGACTATTATATATATAATAGCATATTTAATATATATATAGTATATATATTATATAATTAATATATATATATATATATAGAGAGAGAGAGAGAGAGAGAGAGAGAGAGAGAGAGAGAGAGAGAGAGAGAGAGAGAGAGAGAGCGAGAGAGGATATGAAAAGTCTTTTTACTTATGATGAAAAAATTTTATTAAACAATTAGTATATTAGTAAAATTTACAAAATGCGTTTACATGTATAAATAAAAACTTTCACCTCCAACCGCAAACATCCTGATGGTCCCCACATGGAAATGTAACATATTCCCCAGATATCTCATTTCTTATAGTTGTTATTATATAAGTTATTAACCTCTTCTTTGAATGTTCATCAAGATCTTGATCGGTTAAAGCACGTATCTTGGAAGAAATTTTTAGATGGATAGGGAGTGGTATCTTCATTTTAAATCGTTCCACATTGACTATAAATGTTTTAAACACAATGTTTGTTTCCATAATTTTCTCTATATGTCCCTCTATATGTCCATCTAATATAGGTATCATATTATTATACTTTAATGTTATATCGAAGTATGTAATCTCGTGTCCCTCTTTCTTAGCAGCTGATGCTCTTACTCTGTAACCATAGACATCATCAGATGCATATACAATGCGGATTTTTGATGGATCACGTGGAGTGTAAGGATGTCTAGTCGAAAAATCTGAATTATAATTGACACATGTATACCAGGTTTTTAAAATAAACCAGCACCTTTGAATATATGTTATAAGTCCCATAGCTATACCTTTTTAAATGTATTACAAAACACAGCTATGGTTACGATGGTTGGTTCTCAACTGAATATCATATTCACAGGTTTGTAACCAGCAACCTTTAAAAATACGTGACGTCATAAACATGAATTTTCCTGAAAACTTTATCTTTTCAGCTTTATATACAATGTGAAATTTTATGAATCATTAACTTTTACAGTTCTGTTTACATTTAACTTTTGGATATATATATATATATATATATATATATATATATATATATCATATAATTATTTATACATCTTTCAAACTTCTACATAGATATTTTTTATTAACTTATACTATATTTATATATATATATATATATATATATATATAAGTTTAAAGGGTAGTAAAATCAAGTTATTTCATTTTAATGCATTTATTACATAATTAGAAACTATATAGTCATTTACATACAAATTTTTAGCATCAAATATATTTACAAATTCATTAAAACACATATTTTTTAAAAAACATATAATGAAATAAATACAATAAACTCCACATAAATTAGAGTATGATGGCTGAACAGGGTAAGACATAGTTTTTATATAATTTACATTATTATATTTAAAAAATGAAAGGATATATTGATTATTCAATATAAATTTTAAATCCAAAGAATCAATCAGATGAACAATGCCATTTTTATCCCTATAAACAGAAATCCAGTGTCCTCCTGTTGTAATGTGGCGATGTGAAGTGTTGAACACGAAACCGGTATCCTTCTCTAGTTTTACAGATCCTACTTCGTTAATAGCGAAGACTCCTATAAATCGAGGTTCGTTTTTAAACACAGTTTTTATTTCTTCTTCATTCATCTTTAATAATTCAAAATAACGTTGCGTACTCTGTCAATTTCAATGAGTTGAGGATGTTCCAGATAAACCAGGACAGTGATTGGTGATTGTAGACTACCACTAAAGGAGAGACTTAACCCTAATGTACCCTTTCTTAAAATGTTTAAATGATTAGCGTTACAAGCTGAAAGGTCAGCGGTGAGATCGTAAGCATATAAATTACTATTCTTAGCGTATTCTTCAAGATCTATCCCTGTCCCGCTGTCATTGCATGAAACAGTGTTAGCTATTAGATCGTAAAAAGGTCGTGAACATAGAGATTGCGATCCATTGTATAACATTTCATAGTCCCGACCGTAAGGTTGGCCGTTTACATGTAGACTGATACCTCTAAGTCCAAAAGGGGTGAATTTATAGGCTGATTTTTTATAATTCCCTGAGTATGCTTCATGTTCAACAATACCTATTATTACTTTCTGAGGCAGATTACCATTCACAATGTTGGGGATATTGATACTCGATAATCCCTGTGTAAAGTTAAACAACTTTGTTTCCACTCGTTTAATAGGATACTTTGCTGTAGTGTTCAAGAGAGATTTTTCGATTTCCAAATGTCTCTGAGGTAGTAATTTCACTTTTCTAACATAGAGATAGGCTTCTAACAACTTGTAAACAGGTTCAGGACATACAGCCGTTGCAGCAGGTTTACTTTTTATTTTAAGAGCGAATTTAGGATTTGAACGGGTTAATCGAATTCTAGTATCTACAGCTGGTAGAATAAGTCTTTCTTGAGAGAAGATGTCACCGTTTAAACGTCCGTAAAATTCGTATGTGTTCCTTGTGGTTTTACCAGCTTTATCTATATGTGCAGCCTCGTCTTTGAAACTATAAAAACCACAAGACTGGAGATGAGACTGTTTAGCATCGTCTGAATAATTTAATAAATGTTCTATATAACTTCTATAAGGATAATTTGCAGCTGATGCACCTAATGAAGTTTCATTGAGATACACTTCAATCTGATTAAAACAGGTATACAGGAAATTGGATTCTGTGTATACTATGTGATCGTCAGATGATGGAAGGTCTGTACCATCGGGTTTCGTCAGTTTCGTCTTCAGATATAAAAACACGTTGGATGGATCTAAATACTGATCCGAAGTACCTGGTATATTGAACTCGAGAGGGACATCGGTGTTGGTAATTGAATGTATGGGGTTGATGCTGATGAAATTGGTTTCAGTTACACTAATCTGGGTGGGGTTCATCGAGAAGAGATCCAGTTCACTCTTGCAGCAGTCTGGACTAGAAGGATGGAGGAAATGCATCTTGTATGTGAGGGTGCTGACCGTATAATGAGCGGTTCGGTGGTTTAGCTTTTCTTATATTCGGTCACAGTATGATGATGATGTTTATGTAAAAGATGCCAGTTAGTAATTAAATAGCAAATACATCATTGCATTTTTTCTTTTGAGGTCTTTTAGTCTTAACCTTTTTCTTAACGCATATTTTCATACGTTTTTTACCTTGACCCGTCATTTTGCGTCTTATTTTTCGCTTTACATCATCCAACATCTCATCTGAAACATCTGTAATTCGCCTTTTTAGGGACTCGCGAGGGTTAGCTCCTGCTGCTATATCCTGTAACGTATGCATCCCTGTTCGTATAGCTTTTTTACCTATATATTCACCTCCTCTTCTAAATAGAGGCATTGCACTTCTCCATAATTTAGAGAAAAATCCACCCAGTCCATACCCTCTTTGTAATTTTGTTCCAACGAATACCCTATCGTTATACATTATTAACGGAGCTTCTATCAGGCACTATCTTTACACTGTGAGAGTAAGTTAATGAATGAATAAATATAACTAACTACATCACTTATATATAATCTTACACCTATCCTTATTTCTAGAAGGTTTTCTAACAGCATATATGGAAGATTTTCTACTCTGTTAAAAAAATAGTCCATCATGTTATAGTTAAAGTGTCTGTTTCTTTCTAATATGAACTTTACACAATAGTGTTCCGTCTGTGAATGGATACGGTCTACCTTCGACATCCTTTATATGCATTCGCACAGACCCTAAATGTGAACAACTGAGAGGTAAGTAATGAACATTAGGAAAAGATATAACCTTTCCTTTTTTAGGAAAATGAACCACCCTTAATAAGGGGGCTTTAGTATTCCCTACATACTGATGGTCAACTATATCTGTATATACGTAAGCCATCCCTTGATCTTGTAACATCTCCGAAGGAATGCATATATAATTGAGAGATAAGTTTGAGTCATTAAGACTGTTGTTCAGAGTGGGGGAAGGTTCATTATTTCCACTATGTCTATTTAGAACAGTAGAATGTTCTACTACAGCTTCGTGTTCATGCACACATTTCCGAAACCAATCTGAACGTTTAAGGATAAACACTTCAGGGTCTCTCAAATTCATTCCTGTTGTCGATCTTAAAGTGATTAATACCCTGTCTTCCCCGGGGTGGTTATTAATAATGTATATTAAATCTTTACATATCTTACTTACAGCAAACTGGGTGTTTAAATAACTGTGGATGTCATGGATTGAACGGTAATATCCTCGTTTTAACACAAATTTTTCATAGAAATATTCCGAACCTTTAATTGTCACACGTTTTAAATCGGATGTGTTTTTTATTTTTAATATAGATTTAACATAATCTGCAACTCTATACACCATTATCCAATGACGTGCCTGAGGGAGGTTTTCAATATTTGCATCTAATATCATTTCGCATAGTCCTACCTCATAGAGATCTCTGTTAAGTTGAATAGGGTTCATTAATTCGGTTGTAAAATCTGAAACTTTATTATCAGGATGTAGATCCAAAGATGCCGAAGATGGCAGAGTTAAATAGAAATGATCTACACTCTCCATGATTACGATGATTAATGATTAATGTTTCGTGATTTCACTAGCTTTTATATATGAATTAAACTTGTTAGGGTAGCCCACCCATTTCACCAGATACTGTTTATTTTTACCCCTACCTTTTGAACCTAATATTTTTTCTATTTTATACATATTACTCTCAGGATCGAATCGTATTTTCTGTATTTCTTGTTTATAAAATCCTCCTTTTATGGATTCTCCATCTAAATCTTTGAGATAATATAATTTCAACCCCTCATTAGGAAATTCTTTTATACTATCTACCTTAAAAACTTCTCTAGACCACCCCGCTTCATATCCTTTTCTAAACCTGTCATCAGCTCTAGACACTCTTACATATTCATTCACGTTTATACGGGATTTATCTTTAATTTTTACACCTCTTGGGTTTTGTTGGATCACCGATGGTGTCTTCAGCATTTCTAAAGGAGTTGTCTTTATAGTTCTATGAAAAGATCTATTGTAAGAATAAGCTAGGTCATCGAGTATGTCAATATACTTAAAAGTGTTCATCTTAGTAAAGTATCTATGCATTCGTTCTTTAATCGTACGCTGAACTCTTTCTACAATAGCAGCTTTATTTATAGAAAATATGTTAAAATATACTATATCGTATTCAGTAATAATTTCCTGAAACTCTCTACCTAGAAATTCGCTACCCTATCCGTGCAAATCAGTTTTGGATATCTATCATCATCCCTTATAATTTCTCTCACTGCAGCCGCCACTGTATCTGATTTTTTATCTTTTAAAGCTTTTAACCATAAGTATCTAGAGTATACGTCAATAGTAAAAAGTATATATTGAAACCCTTCATTATAAGAACTGTATTTAATCATTTCCGTTAAATCTAATTGCCAAACATTATCGAGGTGATGGGCTATGGTTGTCCGGGTAGGGAATTTTCGACGGACAGGTTTATGTAAAGTAAAAGCATCTTCACCCTCTAAATATTCTTTCAACTCTTTTTTCTCAGTGTTTGGAAACTTTGCAGCGAATCTAGTGAACCCTCCAAAACTATTTGGTTCTCTCAAGTTGAAGTAATACTTATCAACCTTCGCCTTCGCTTCCATGTTGAATACTGACACAAGTTAAAACATATATATATATATATATATATATATATAATATATATATATATATATATATATATATATATATATATATATATAATTATACATATATATATATATATATATATAATATATATATATATATATATTTACAAAGGTGGGCATTAACGCGTTAAAGCGTTAATATGTTTTATTTATCATCGACATTTCAATTAAAATAAACAGGCATATATATATATATTATATATATATAGTATATATATATATATATATATATATATATATATATACTATATATATATATATATATATATATATATTATATATATATATCATAATACAAAATTACGAATTAATCCATTGAGGTTTACTGTATGGGATGGGTTTTTTCTTATTCTTCCTCTGGTAACACGCTTAAATTTATCTGAAGCGTAAGAGGTACCTGATGGACTTGTATCTGGTCTAGGCATCTTGGGGATATTATCCAAGTCTGCTAATCTTTTTGTATTTAAGATTAAAGTTCGGGGGAAGTTAATAGTCTGAAGTTCTTGTTTGATGGTAGGCCATCCTGCAACAGCACCTTTCTTCCAATCACGTGAGAGATCTGCTATCAAGTCAACAATATTTGATCCTTTGACAATTTCATTATCGATAATGATTTGTCCTAATTCATTTCGCATTGATAATTGAATCTTTTAAAATATTATATATAAGCTAGACCAGCTTTTGGCGACCTCTATTTGGCCAGCTCTTCCTCCAGGATATTTTTAAAAATATCTTCGTTTTTCACAGCAGGTATTACCTCCGCAGGTGTTGTTGAATCATTCGAGCTTGACTTACTTAATGGAGGCGTATAGATGTAAGTTTTTAAGATCTATTAATTTCTGTATGGCTTCTTGATATAAGGCACGTTTTTCATGAATGTTAATGTCTGAATTTAATATCCTAAGCACTTCTTTCTCGTAATTGTTTATCTGTTCAACTTTGGGATCATGTAAACTTTGGGGTATAGGTTGCAGATATGGTCCTGAATCATTCTGGATATGAGGACTCTGGTGTTGTAATTGTTGATGAATTGCTGGAGAAGGTAACCCTTGTAAGTGCGGTTGTATAGGCTGTACTGTCTGAGGCTGTACTAGAGGTGACTGATTGGTTGTATGTTGATCAGAATGTGTAGTATTATTATACTTCATTTTCTCATACTCATTATATGGTAATACAGCCACCTTCTTCATTATTCTGATATCCACTTAGTTATTAAAGGGGCTACAACGGAAAAAAGTAACGGTAGGAACACTCCACCTCCTTTCTGCAGTAACTTCTTTTTACTTTTCAGATTTTTTATATTTAGAGAGAGTTTTTTAATGATGCTTCTGTGACGGCGAAGTTTCACCTTCTGAGGTTTGTTTAAAGGAACATTTCCTTTTATAAGATTTAAGCAGACTTCGCATACACACTGGATGAATTTTTCATCATTGCAGATTAGTTTACGTTTTTCAGCTGTTTTCAGTTTTTTAAATTTTTTTATAAGAGGTAAATACTTAACAACTAGAGTACTCATTATTCAGGTATGAATACAGTTTCAATTTCGAATGGCAAAATGTTAGTGCGGAGCAAAACTCTATACGTGTTTTTAGGATGAAGTTCACACATTAAATAACCGTGAGGAACAGATGTAACTTCTTTATATACCTTTAAGAAGTCTTTACGTTGTGATGGAAACATTTGAGAGGCTAATACATTGATCTGATTCATGTCTCTTCTCTGTCCGAAGAGTAGTAGATATTGGGTGTTTAAAGATATATCTCTCATATACTTATTCTGATAAAAAATGTTCTGGGTGATGAAAAATACAGAGATGTTTAAATGATGGGAAAATACAGTAAACGTTTCAGCTATTTCTTCATTTAACTTATGCATTAAATCATCTAATACAATGATTTTATGACCATTCACATTATCCAACGATTTGATGTCGTAGATTCCTTCATGAAACTGAATTACATCTTTATATTCTGCAAATTTTTCCTGATAAACACTGTAACACCATATTATTTTTACTGGTTCTTGTTCAAAAATTTCCATCTCTCTTAATATGTTTAATAACAGAAAGGTTTTCCCGCATCCTGTGGGGCCTGATACAAGACAAGTAGCAGGACTACGGAACATAAATTTACACACGTCCATACTTCTTCAAATGTTCGATGTTTTTAAATGTAAAGTCTTATTGATAATATATATATATATATAATATTAATATAAATATATATTATATATAATATATATATATATATATATATATGTATAATATATTATATATATATATATATATATATATATATAATATATATATATATATATATATATAATATATTATATATAATATATATATATATATATAATAATATATAATATACTATATATTATAATATAATATATTATTTCCAAAGTTTAATGAAGTTATTTTTTCCACCAGAATGTGTGTTTCGGATAGGACTTGAAACAGTAAAACCCTACAGTAAGACAATAAAGCAGTAAAGACATAGCGCATAGCCAGGGTGAAGGGAGGGGCCCTCTGGGGCTATTTGCGCTACTGCCTTATTGAGTTATAGCTTTAAGGTAGAAAAAATATGTTTTTATTACAAAAATTAATAATAAATCAAATTTTGTATAATAATAAAAAAAAAATTAAGAAAGTTTAAGTATAAAAATAAAATAACTGTTTCATAGTACAGAAAACGGATTACTTGAAAAGAAAATACAGTAATGTAAACACTTTTATTAACGTTAGCAACTACGAAATATATTTAGGCGTTCGCGCAGTACTATTGCGCCTGCGGGCGGCTCGCGTCGTTTCGGGCCGGGGCGCGGCCTGCGGGCGCGGGGCACCTCGCGTCGGTCTTGGCCAACCCTGGCGATCGTTTAGAGAGTTGAAACCGTGATTCAGCATAATGCATCTCCTGCACGTTTTTTTTCTTCTTTTTTTGCAATAGATAACCCATGAAGAGGGGTTCTCAGACTCATTTGAGAGTTTTTGGGAACCTCAAAAATGAGATCTATGTTATTAAAACATATATAAGTACACTAATATCAAGATGTTAAGTACATTTTTACTAATTCGGCAACAGCCCGTTCCATCACCTGGTGTCGTGTACCTACATATACAATCACTCATTTGAATCCGCCATGCGAGACTCTTCTCTTTTTCCTTCTTCTTCTTTTCCTACTTTCATCTTCTTTCGTCTTCTTCTAAGCTTTTCTTCTTTTTTCAGGGGGGACCCCCCTTCGAGAGGGGGGTCTCAAACTCATTTTGGGGTTCTGAAACCCCCAAAAATGAATTCTACACCGTTGAAAACATAGATGTAGACACCTCATTTGTTCTAATATGTAGCTGGAGCCAGAATT
>JABUQX010045967.1:27500-30000 GCA_015478945.1 Trachelipus rathkii | reverse complement strand
TCATGCCAGCCGTAAGAGTCCGCCATACAAAAGCAAGGCACCTTCAAATACAGCTCCAGGAGGTACATGGGACCCATGTGTGATAATACAATACGTCGACGTCTCGCGAAACATACTTTGCGGCCACGGAGGCCGGGCCGGCCCTAGGACCACGACACACCAGGGAGCATTGACGCTCTTGACTAGTATTTGCCCGGGAACATCTACACTGGACCGTCGGCTATTGGGCGAATGTGCTGTTTACGGATGAGTCCAGAGTCGGTCTCTACACATCCGATAGGCGATCCAGTCTATCGACACCCTAATAAGAGGTTAGAGCAATGTAATATCTGGGGGGGGGGGTATTGCCATTTTGAGGTGGATCTCTCATGGTCTGGAGAGGCATATATTTAACGGGTCGTACAGAGTTGCACGGGCTAGATGGCGGTTCTCTAACCGCCACATGGTACATCACATAAATCTTTGACCTGCTTGTCGTGCCACATGCCACCTACATCGGTGACGGATTGGTCCTAATGCATGACAACGCAAGACCACACAAGGCTAGATGTTTCACCGAATACCTAACGACAGTCCAAATTAGGACATTGGATTGACCAGCATTACAGTTCCCGACCTAAACCCAATTGAACATGTGTAGGACATGTTGAAACGACGGTTGAGATAGCTGCAACCACCACCAGGAACTCTCCATGCGCTGCGGCAGGCGGTAAGTGGCTATGGGATCAGATTTCCGTTGAGGACATTCGCACCTCATTGAAGAGAGCATGCAACGACGCTGCCAAGCCGTCATACATGCCAGAGGGTAGGCCATACCACGTTATTGAGTAACACCATCCACACACTAACCCTTCACCGTGATAACCTCCCACGTTCGAGGAAACGCATCAACTACATACAGGACCCATTTCGCCAGGCCCCCAGGGATTCCTAGGGGCCCTCTCGACAATCTTACCACTGCTATCAAGTGTCCCCGAGCTATGTTTATGTTGTATTAATTAAAGTTACAGGGCGTTCTGGTCTTTTCCTATTAACGTCATATGAGTCAGTGATGCGTTAATTTTGATGAGTAGTAGCAGTAGTGTGTGTGTAGGTGTGATATATATATATATATATATATATATATATATATATATATATATATATATTATATATATATATATATATATATTATATATGATATATATATATAATATATATATATATATATATATATATATATATATGAGAGGAAGTGAAAGAGAAGCGTGCACTCATTCATCTGTACCGAAGAGGGACCCTTCTAAACCCTCCAACTATCGTCCTATCCCTCTTACCTCTTCTCTTTCTAAAGTTTTCGATCTCTCCTTAATAGAGAGATTTGGAAACATGTTAAATGTTTTAATCTTATCTAAGATAGACACTACGGTTTCCCTAAGAAACGATCAACTGGTGATCTTTTCTTATTCTCTAAAATTTTTTCCTCTTCTTTCGGTATTTCGGTTAATCTTTTGTTGTGGCGGAAGAAATATCGAAGACTTTCTTATCTATCTTCTCTGACTTCCTTTCCGATCGTTCTCTAGCTGCTATTGTAGAGGACCATTGTTCATCCTTTAAATATTTAAATAGTGGTGTCCCTCAGGGTTCTATTCTACCCCCAACTCTTTTTCTAATGATCCCTCTCTGCTTCTTCGTCTTCTATCCACTATTATGCTGACGACTCTACCTTTCATTACTCCTTCCAATTTAAAAGACGACCCACTCAACACCAAATAGTTAAATGCTAGGAGGGTAGCCCTGGGCCTGACATTTCCCACATCTCTAACTGAGGCAAAGAAAACATTGTTTTTTCCATGCCTCAAAAAAAAAAAAACAGTTCGTTCATTTATCTTTCACCTAAATCACACAACTCAAACCTTCCTCTGTTCTTAATCCTGGTATTTTCTTTCTCTTATTCTGAACTGGAAGGATCACATCATCTTTCTAACAAACTTTTAAGACTGTGGGTGTTCTGTGGTGCCTTCGGAATTTCTTCTCATCACTCCAGTGGCTTAATCTTAATCTTGGGCGTTGTTTGCTCTTGTATGGATTATTAATCCTTGGAGTGGAGGGATTTTCAACTTGACAACTCTCCTACTCTCGCTAACTCTTTCCAATCTCTTTGATTCAAGTACTCTTCTGAACTCTCTACTTCCGAGTTGCACATTTTCCAAAGCCTTATTACGTGTCATTTTACACAATTTATTATGACTATTTTGGGAAGCCCAAACTCAAATTAAAAGATTTAGCAATTTTAACTCGTTGTATTTCATAAAGCAAATGAAGGGGGAGGAGGGGGAGGAGGGGGAGAGTTACTAAATTTTGTCACTGTTGCCCCAACCTTCGCGTTGAGTTGTATTAGGTTAAGTTCACTCATACAATGGATGAAATGTATGCTTTTATTATTATTATTATTATTATTATTATTATTATTATTATTATTATTATTATTATTATTATTATTATTATGGGACGTATATTA
>JABUQX010045967.1:0-22500 GCA_015478945.1 Trachelipus rathkii | reverse complement strand
AATAATAATAATAATAATAATAATAATAATAATAATAATAATAATAATAATAATAATAATAATAATAATAATAATAATAATAATAATAATAATAATAATAATAATAATAATAATTATAATAATTTATTATTAATATAATAATAAAATTATTATTATTATTATTATTATTATTATTATTATTATTATTATTATTATTATTAAGTAACTTTGTTCCAAAATATAATTTAAGGAACTTTGACTATAGTCTTGTTTATCCTCACATATTTTACTGCCTTTCAATATGGGGTGTGCAAGTGAATACTTGCTACAACCTCTAATCATATTACCAAAAAATACAATTCGTGTAATATCAGGGCCTAGAAACTACCATGAACACACAACCTCACTATTCTAAAATTTGTCTAAGCTAAAACTTTATGATATCTACACCCTTACAGTAAGTAGTCACATCTTTAAAGTCACAAATGGAACTGTAAATAAACTTTTGACTAACATAATTGTACAGAACCAAACTTTGAGGACAAACAATCTCCGTAGCATAAATTTCCTTACCCTAGACAAAGCAAAATTCACCCTAATGAAATCTCAGAGGGCCATTTCATATAATGTTCGGGAGTCACCCACCATTGGGTCTTTTCGTAGAAATATCAAAAGCTTCATATCAAAATGCAAACGCGCACATTTCTACCTTTGTTAGGTTTTATTTCTAAAACAAACGGTGATAATTCCTATAGCGATTATTAATTGTTGTTATCATAGTTTTTCTTGTAATTATCAACAATAATAATGATACTGATTTGATGTTATGAATATTATTATTATTATTATTATTATTATTATTATTATTATTATTATTATTATTAGTAGTAGTAGTAGTAGTAGTAGTAGTAGTAGTAGTAGTAGCAGTAGTTAGTATATAATTATTATTATTATTATTATTATTATTATTATTATTATTATTATTATTGCATTATAGTGATAATATTAAGTTAATATTTATCATCATTATTAGTAGTAGTAGTAGTAATTAAATTGTTTGTACTAAATATATTATCATCGTCATAAATATTATTATTATATAGTAATAATATTAAGTTAATGTTTATCATCATTAATATTGTTAGTATTATTTAGTTATTATTATTATTAGTAGTAGTAGTAGTAGTAGTAGTGGTAGTAGTAGTAGTAGTAGTAGTAGTAGTAGTAGTAGTAGTAGTAATGATTGTTAGTTATTATTATTATTATTATTATTATTATTATTATTATTATTATTATTATTATTATTATTATTATTATTATATTCATTATTATTATTTTGTTGCTATTATTATTATTATTATTATTATTATTATTATTATTATTATTATTATTATTATTATTATTATTATTAAGAATAGACTAGCTTATTACGGTTGCTATTATTTCATTTTATATAAACTAATTTAATTTATGATTTCTCTACTTAAATATAAAATTGAATATGAAACCGTATAATAAACGTGATGGGCTCAAAAGGCGAAAACGTCCTCTCAGAAGCCAATTTCTGGTCAATGTATTTCTTTTTAAATTAAATTGCTATTTTTAATGATAAGCATTATGTATGTATTAAATATCGTTGACAGAATAGAGTATTTTGATTTTATTATTATTATTATTATTATTATTATTATTATTATTATTATTATTATTATTATTATTATTATTATTATTATTATTATTATATTTGTGGAAAGAAATTAATAATAATAATAATAATAATAATAATAATAATAATAATAATAATAATAATAATAATAATAATAATAATAATAATAATAATAATAATTATTATTATTATTATTATTATTATTATTATTATTATTATTATTATTATTATTATTATTATTATTATTATTATTTAAGGTTGGAAAACGAAAAAAGCAAATTCCTTGATTTAGCTATTTCATTTCATTCCAACTCAGTGTGCCAATTTACTTGCAAAACGAAAATCAAAATTCTCGAAACAAGTGAAAGCCAAATTGCTATCGTTATTTTTAAATGCAACATAAAAAAAACACAAAACGAATTACAAAATTTTCGAAATTTGAGACTGTGAATGTTATTT
Organism: Trachelipus rathkii; assembly: GCA_015478945.1. Lineage (NCBI taxonomy): Eukaryota > Metazoa > Arthropoda > Malacostraca > Isopoda > Trachelipodidae > Trachelipus > Trachelipus rathkii. The sequence goes on along the minus strand of JABUQX010045967.1, from coordinate 20,396 downwards.
ATGTCTATGTATTTATTTACTATCTCTTGGTCATTGTTTCTTCACAAGGACACTCACTCGGAATCGACCAAAGTTGCTTAGCTAGAGTAATAATAGTTTTTCAATGAGCTTTATAAACCTCTAGTTTAATACCTTTCGAATTTCACAATATATATCTATATTATATCTTATATATATAAAGAAATGTATATATATATATATATATATATATATATAGATATATATATATATATAATATATATTCAAATGAGCTTTATAAACCTCTAGTTTAATACCTTTCGAATTTCACAATATATATCTATATTAATCTTTTACAAAGATCCCTTTAGTTGTTGTTTTAACTTTTTGACAACTTCTAGACATAAAACATGGTATAATAAGAACCAAGCTAGTTAAACAATAAAATAGATTAGCGCTTTATAAATTTTATATTTTTTTTATATGTGCATGTATAATGGAAATACTGTGCTCCAATGCAATGTTAGGCACAAACCCGGTACAAATAAAAGGCAATCCAAAAGTTTAAAACCTGCACAATGCCTCATTTTTAAAATAATTCCAACAAATTTTATTTTCTTCAAGGTCGTTTGATAATTATTTATTCAGCTATGTCTATAGAGGTATGATTCATAACATAAGCTAGCATTGTCAAAAAAATGTTTTTCGATACGAGATACAGCTTAAATGTTTTTCGATATAATCCCATACTAATCTATAATTATATAATGTTACTATTTAGTTATTTTGTAGCTACATATTCAATTAACAACTAACGAATGAAACCATCTAATAATAGTACGTTCAATACTTTCGTTAAAAGAGTCACCCGGGTAAACCACTAAATTAGCTAATTAGAATTCATCTTCACACACAAGAGGAAAATTCTGTCGTTTTTTTTTTTTAATTAAATGATAAACTGGCAAAGAAGAGGAGTCTCTCTCTCTCTCTCTCTCTCTCTCTCTCTCTCTCTCTCTCTCTCTCTCTCTCTCTCTCTCTCTCTCTCTCTCTCTCTCTCTCTCTCTCTCTCTCCCTCTCTCCTCTCTCTCTCTCTCTTCTCTCTCTCTCTCTCTCTTTCTCTCTCTTCTCTCTCTCTCTCTCTCTCTCTCTCTCTCTCTCTCTCTCTCCCCTCTTCTCTCTCTCTCTCTCTCCTCTCTCTCTCTCTCTCTCTTCTTTTTTTCTCTTTCTCTCCCTTCCTCTCTCTTCCCTCTCTCTCTCTCTCTCTCTCTCTCTCTCCTCTCTACTCTCTTCTCTCTCTCTCTCTCTCTCTCTCTCTCTCTCCTCTCTCCTCTCTCTCTCTCTCTCTCCTCTTCTCTCTTCTGCTCTCTCTCTCTCCTTCTCTCTCTCTCTCTCTCTTCTCTCTCTCTCTAACATCTCATCTCAACTCTCTCTCTCTCTCTCTACTCTCTCTCTCTCTCTCTCTCTCTCTCTCTCTCTCTCTCTCTCTTCTCTCTCTCATCTCTCTCCTCTCTCTCTCTCTCTCTCTCTCTCTCTCTCTCTCTCTCTCTCTCTCTTGGCCAATGGTTCTTAACCGTTTAAAGTCCGTTACTCCCTATTAATAACAGCTAACTGCATTACTCAACAAACTTGCAAGACCAAAGGTGTAAAAAAAGAATAAATCATGTATTACTAAAACTAATTTATTACGAAGACTGAAACTGCTTTTTTATCAACAATGTATTTAACAAGTGGCAATAATTTTAACTGAGTACTCCTAAATTGGTTTTAGAGTTGAAGACGATTCAAAGTTTTTGTTTTAATTATTGCCATTAATGGAAATACCAGTTCACATTGGCACGTTGCAGGAAACAGTATAAATAATGTGATATTTCTTTTTGATAATGCTAATATTAAATCAGAAAATTCTTTTTTTTTTTAATTAATTTTAAAAAAATTTTCCCAGGGGGGGAAAAAAAACCCCTTTGGTTAAAATAAAAAAAAAGAAGTGGTTTGAAATTCTTTTTTTGTGAAAAGTATTCTCTGAGAGACATTCAAGCTTTTCTGCTACATATCAACTTAATATTATTCTCATTAACTTAATATCATCACTTATAATATTCTCATTAATAATAGTAAACCTTGCGATCCAAATGTCCTTGAATCGTTCATTTAAATCGGAATAATATTTGGGGATAGTTGTAATAACTGTGCCTAGATGCTCTTTCATAGACTCAATAAACATATAGCTGCTGAAAAGTCGGAGATGATTTTTTTGAATTGTGAGAAAACTGATGTAATTGAAGCAACTCCAGTTGCTTCAAAAAAGCTGCAATCTTTTCCTCAAATGCCACATACATGCTATGTTACCTTGCATGGACACGATTGGGTGTTAGCTACTGAAAAGTCAGCAATCTATTTTATCTTCAGCAGAAACGTAAAAGATCATTTTGTCATAGAATATCTCTTTGGCATTTCTCTTGTTCTCCAAGAAAAGGGTGGTCTCGTTTCGCATTTCTAGCAAATAGTTCAAAAACTTTCCCAAAGGCAACTACTTGACTATTGTACGTTACAGAGGTGTGAGAGACACTCACCTTATCACTCAAACCGTGGAATAACCGGAATTGTTCTTAGTTTTATTAAATATTTGAGTAACGCTCAAAATGTGAAACATGTGGGGAATAATTTCCAAAACTTTGGTTTTAAACCCAGATTTGTATTCAACTATGTCGGAAGCGTCATCGGAACATAGCTATATCTACAATTTTTTCCAGTTCATCTCACGTTTTTTTTTTCAAAAGAAAAACAAAAGCAAAACATTGGCAACATGAACTTAAATCAAACTTTAAGAAAGAATTTTTTTTTTTAATGTCATTGACACAATTGCCATCGAAACTACCCAATTTACATTTACCGTCATATCTGAACAATGGGTTCGATGGGCTCCCAACGTGAAGTCGCCAAATCTCCATGCCTGACTGGTTATCCTACTCAACCAGATAAAACACAGACAGTAGTTGCTTTAAAACTTTGAAATAAATTTTTGTCTTTTTGGCAACATTTTTTTTAAATGACATTATAATTTTGATCCAATCTCATAACTAAAAATTAGGTTATATTAAAAAACCAGTGCTTCTGACAAAAATTCTTTCTTATTGGATTAAGATGAAAAAATAATTTCATTTTTCATAAAGTCTGGAACTATTAATAACAATGAGTATTATTATATACTTCCCAACTCCATTAATTAACTCAAACCATTTCAAAAGTGGTGTGCTAGAGTGTATCGGCCCTTAGGATCAACGAATGTTGTTAATTCAGATTTTTCACAGTTATGAGTTCACTTATTATTGTGGGCTTTGGGCTTTTCGGACTTTTATCAAAAACCTATTGATATTATGGTGTACGTACGAGAGTGCAGTCTGTCGTGATAGTGAGTTAGTGTAGAGTGAGTGTGTATGCTGAGTGAGCGCCGTCGCGACGACGAGCTGAGGAGAGTGGGCGCGCGTACTGAGTATACCTCTCGATTAGACTGAATATATACAGAACTACGATACTACTGATCACTATAATATACGCTGAGCGCACGCGCGGGGGATACGCTGACTGTACTAGTTACCCGATAGTTAGACTCAAGACGCGGCGCAGGGGAGAGTGAGTGAGATGCGCGTGAGCATTATGTAATAAATGTAACCTTTCTAGTCACATATATAGCTACTGAATGTAAGTATATCTCTATTATTATGAGCTGTGTGGGGCTGAGAGTGAGTGGAGAGATGAGGTATCAGTGATTTATAACGGCATATCACTACAGATATAATGAATAGCCTTAATATATCATTAGCTCCACGATCTATCATATACTAATACTAATCCATGAGGAGAGTGAGTGTAAGTACGTGCGTTACTACATCTAATATATAATGTAATATACTAATGTACTATAACCTGCTATAGGTGAGTGAGTGAGTGAGAGTGAGTTATATATATACTATATAATATATTTAATTATATACTATTTAAATATAAGTGTATATAACTAATTATTATATAACTACCGTATATATATATATATATATCGCCGTCATTGCTACTCATATATTACACATACGTCACATAAACGACTACTATTTACCATACTATCCATACTCTACCTAATCATCTATATTAATATACTCACATACATCTAATATAGTATACTAATATATAATATATCTATCACCACACTATACACTATAACTATATATATACAAGCTTCATCATGACGTCAGTTGTTATATCCACGCAATCGGCTGACACACTTAATATACATAACTTAATATAATAACTAATTAATAATAATAAAGTAATAATAATAATTCAATAAAATATAATGAAAATATTAGTAGTATACACTGAAACAACATTAAATAATTGTACCACAAAAGAAACATCTGCTTCTACTGAGATGATGACCTACGCATCCCAAAGGAAACAAGATATTTCCTCCGCTTACTAACTACGATCAATTATAAAAATTGCCTTTCATATCACTATAATGTTCCAGAACAGGTGCAAATCCCTTTCTTACTAGCTACATCAATCACTACTCCTACCCGCACATCTAATACCTCAACTACCCACTCCTACACTACTACGACTCATTAGTATTCAACGACCAGACTAACGCCCTTCATTTTGAAGTCTGCCGAATACTCCTGCACTATCTGACCGTAAGCCGCTAGACCTACTGCCAGACATGGCGAACCTTCTGCTTCCATAACAACATATATCATCATCGTCCTCTTATATAATATATATATAATGGGGTAATAATACTATAGTATATATATATATATATTATAGTAATATATAATAGTATATATTATAGATATATATGCTATTATATATATAAATAATACTTAATATAATTACTACTATCTATATATATATATAATATAGTATATATATGAGTACTATCATATCATATATTATAATCTGGATAATTGCAAACATACCTCTGTTTTAGTTATTCGATGTCTTGCCAGTTTGACAACTGCAAAATTGCCTTTTCCTATTGTTTTATCAATATCGTAAAATCCCACTCTGACGGGAGCCTTGACTTTGTCCGCCATGACCATCTCCAGCAGGATAAAAGCACTTAAATAACACGTATCAACAGCTGATGAGGAAGGTATCATGTGTCCACAGCCATGCCGGTATGATATTCGCCAACGTAGGGGGTAAAAATGAAGCCGAATTGAAACAGATAGGGAAACTTAACAATTCTGTTACCAATAACCAACACAGTATTGTAAGTATATCCTGCCACAGTTACAAGCAAAATGATACTGAATTCTGAAAATCTTATAACGTCGCCGTCAGATTAGGAAAAAAAAATTGATCTCGCCGTCAGAATTTTATGATAATACTGGGTCAAACCTGCTAAAATTTTCAACCTTAGATAAATTTATTTCATTAAATAGACTGCTATAAAACTTTATCATTAAAAACAAGCAACATTACTTTAAATAAACTACTAATACAGTTTCCTTCACATAACCATTTCACTTGTAAAATACTGCCGTGGCGTGAGACTCCCTCCCGAAACTCTCGTCCCCGAAAACTCTCAATATGGTCCGTGTTTTATGCTCATAGGAGCATCTTTATAAAAAGAGGCCGGAAGCCTCCGGCAAGGGCCCGCGGAGCCGAGCCCAAGGAGGAAGATTTCCTGCGATGCATTAGCCTCCTAATATATAGTACGAATAACCTTAGCGTATATATTGACGTTATATAATATATCAATATAATAATAAAGTTATATAGTATTCTAAAATTACGATACTTATATATTTACTGATTTAAATATTTTATTCGTTGACGAATTAGCAATCCTGAGCAGAATTTTACGTGGGTGGAAACTGTTAAAAAAAAAAAAAAAAAAATAAAATATAAAAATAATAAAAAAAAAAATCAATTTTCGAAAAAAAAAATTAGCTAGCAGGAAAAGAATACAAACTGGCAACTCTGGGTAGAAATATCTTGTTAAGGAAAATGTAAAAATAAAAAATTAAATTTAATAAAAATAAACATAAAAACTTGGAGATTTTTGTTTAGGGGGGAGTCTGGGCATAGTATAATATAGTATATTAGTTATTTGTTGAAAGGTTATAAGCACGGCAATGTAGGGGGCTCCGAGAGACCCCGAATATATATTATATATACAGGGGGGACGTTTTCCGATAGCCCCGTAGGGGAGAGGCAGCGTGGCGTGAAACTCCCTCCTGCATTGTACAGGCCTCAAATACAAAGAGCGGGGGATTCCGCGGAGACGATCTTAAAATTGAGGTCTTTCTCCCCTACTGGAGGGCGGGTAGTATTTAGTCCTACCCGTTAAGTTCCCTTCACGGAAGCACGTTTAGAGAGACAAAATAATACGTTGTTTCATTGAAATGCAATTTCAAAAGCAGAAAAGAGAAGTTTAATTAATATCATCCTTGAGGTGTCTTAATTGACGTTTCTTTCTATGATAAGTCCTTTCAAATACATGTTTGTCTTTTTTGATACAACATATATTCATTAGTTTGGAAAACTGTTTTAAATAAAAAATTTTAAGGTACTTCTAACAATTACTGCTGTAAGACTGTTTTCTAAATTTGGGTTATTCCTCAGCATTGTAGAAAAAGGCAAATATTTTAAAAATGGCTATTTATTTTAACGAAGTAACCAATAAAGGTCTACTAAATTCAATGACCTATTTCTAATAATTATTTACTATTAAAGAGTATCTTAAACAAATTTTTATTTAATTTTTTTATTTTTTTATTTTTTACACCATTTTTCTTATAGCTACCACATTATAAATCCAGGATTCCAATAAAATGTATTATTCTTTCCCTGTAGGTATTTTTTTCTTATCATATTTTCAACTTCAGAGTGATTATTTATTATTTTTTTTGTTTGTATATTTACTTTTTTATTTTAAAATAAATTTTACAAGCACATAATATATATTAGAGAGTTTTTCTCAACATACCCGCGTATCTAATGTTATTCCTTTTTTCATCAGCACGCGGCGTTCCTTTTCCCATATAAGAGGAAATAATAAAGTGATTTATTTAAAAGTATATGTGTTTCATTGAAAATGCAATTTCAAAAAGCTGAAAAGTGAATTTAAATAGTTTTAATAAATATGAACTTAGAAAAACGTTATTTAATTTTTAATCTATACTGAAGTTGGTTCTTAAAAATTTTAGACTATTGTAAAGGTATTATTTTTTTTCTCCATATCTTGAAATTATCTAATAAAAATGTTTCAATTGTGCTTATCAAGGAATTGGATTTATCTTAAAATACTTGAACCCACTAAATATTTTTTTGTACCTTCATCAATTTAGTCTGTAGAAAACCATTGTAAATTTTTTAGAAGATTCTTTAATATTAAAAATCGTAATTTAAAGGAAACTGTAAAAATTTACGATCTTTCTTTATTTTTTCTTAAATTTAGTATTGAAGGTAATATTTTACATGACATTTTTTTGTTTGAAGAACATCTAGAACTCCTTAAAGTACGATTTTTCCTAATTTCAACATTTGAAAATTATTTGGTAAATCTTTTGATCAAAAAAAAAATAAATAAAGATTTGTTCGTTATGGATGTATGTTTCTTTAGTAATTAGTGTCCAGAAATCTACTATACCATTAATCATTTATATTATGTATTAAATAATGATAGACAAGACTGTTGTTATAGTGTTTAGAATTGTTGAAATGAATATAATTTCTTCACGAGAAGTTCAAAAATTAGCATGTAAGTATGTATTAATTAAGTTTTATGGAATTGCAACATACTTGATTTTTACCACTGTTTTTTAAAATTTGAAAATTCTCAAATATTTGTTTTTATACAAGTATATATAGTCAGTAATAATAAGGCATAGATACCAAATAATTATATATATCATTAGTTTTGAAAAACCTGTTTTAATAAAAAAATTAACTTTCTAAAATGACCCTGTATCTGCAGTTAACAAAGTACGAATTGAGAACTCTTTCTATGTTTTAAGACTTTAAAAGTACGTAGATTTTTCCTAAATTTTCAAAACATTTGAAATTATTTGGTTTAATCTTTTTTCATTTGTATATATTTTATTTTTGGTTTTTTTTTTGTTATGATTTTTTTTCACACGGGTATTATATTCAGACATTTTTGACTAGAAATAATGTTAGTGTGTTTACAGCATTTGGAAATATGCAATTTCAGAAAAAAGTGGATCAGACTAAAAGAAGAAACGATGAATTTCAGGGGTCGATTATGGATTATTCAGTTGATTCTAAAAGTTCGAAATATTGTTTCTTTATAACCATAATATAACGATATTCATATTTTAAAAATAAAAGTATCTCTACATTTTCTATATAAGAGTTAAAACTTTTTCAAACTTTTTATTTTTATTCATCACTTCTCTGTTATGAAATGTTTATTAAAAAATGTGAAAATCAAGAAAGATAGCGAAAGAAATTTTAAAACTTCTTAAACTATCCCTGTCTCTCCTACTAATATTTTGCTACATCCCTATTGAAATCTTGAGGCGTTAAGTTCTTAGATTACAAAAATGTAAATTAAAAAAAAAAAAACAATTAATTACAAAATCAATTTACATTTTTTTTCATAAATGAAAAATATCTCGACTCAGTAGCAAGAAAGAATTTCTAATAAAATTTTTCCTAATATTTCAAACCAGGAAAATTAATTATGTATAAAATCTTAAAAAAAATTGAGTTTTTAACGCTTACTTCCCGAATTAGAATATTTGGAATGCATTTGCACAAAAATAATGCTGTTTCAGAGCTGTTGAAGTAAATGCTATTAGCTTATTATCAAACATGTAAAAAAAAATTTTTTTTTTCAAAAGAAAGCATGAATAAAAAAAAGATAATAAAAGATTAAAATAAATTAAAAAAATTAGAATGAGGTTTGTAAGCTCGAGCAGCGTGTGACTTAAAGACACAGTCTGGACGGACAGAGGGGTCGTGTGGTTTAATTAGACAAGTTTTTCTTCAATACTCTCAGTTTATAAAGAAAATACAGGTCGACATTTGGAAGTTACTCGATGTGGGCAAAACACTGTAGGAGTTTTTAACCGATACGTAATAGAAAAAATTTTAACATTCTACAAATTACGCCTTTTGACTTAAGATTTTCGACATACAAAATCTTAGGAATCTTAGCGCAGAAAAGGTAAACGATTTCTTCTCCCTAAATTTCAACGATTAATGATGAATTATTTTGTAAAATCTTCAAGCAAAATAACCAAAGACCGGGGGTTAATCACAGAGACCTACCGCCGGAGGGGGGGAAATAGTCCTATTTTAACACATCAATTTTCAATTATTCACAGTTGAAATACGAAATATTCTAAAGTCAACGCTACACACACTGTTGAAAGAAATGATGCTCGCTAGAGCACCAGCCGACCTGCCTTGCCATTCTTTGCGGGTTTAGACCGCTTGGGTATCCTTTTACAGTATACAAAAAAAAAAGAAAAAAAAAAAATTTAAAAAACACGATCGAAGACAGAGAAGATGAATGCGTTTTCCTATACTGGTAAGCCCTTTTAATATATTAATTTTTAAGTACATAGTGTCCGTCACCCTTAAATTGACTGTTAGGATCATATACTTGAATACTATACAATAAAAACAATTAAAGAGAAAATGCTGTTTCCTTACATTACAGGACTTTGATAGTGCTTTTCCATTATATATATAAAGATGAAATATTATTAATGATGTAAGTATATGTGATTAGTATAGTGATAATTGGTCTTAAGAGCGACAACTACACTCAGGTCGAACTCCATAATCTCCAGAATAACTAATCAAGAGCCACAAGGAAAAAGGGAATACATTGGCTTTGGATATGACTGGTCCAGATTTTTATGGGCGTTAAGAATGTAAAAATAATAAAAAAAAAAAAAAAAAAATATAATAACAAAAAATAAATTAATATAGAATCATTTAAAATATACAATAGCTACATCGAAAGGAATACATTTTTGGAGACTTGGAGTTTTTAATATTTTTAGGTTTGATTTTGAATAAAATATTAGAAAAAAAATAAACAAATTAAAAAACTGTTATATGTTATAAAATTATAGTAATATGTTAGAGATAGCTATTTTAGATGATCCTTTTATGTGCGTTATCAACTTGAGTCCGTTTAATGATTAAATAGACTATGATACCATATTAAGATTTTATTCGCTTTTTTGTTTCTTTTAGGTAAAAGGAAACCCCAGGGGTATATCCTGTCCGCAATTCGGACTGGCAAGGAGGTGCTGGCGTTTATCATTCGCCAATATAATTATAACTTCCCGGGCAGGAACTACGGGTAGGGACTATTAGATCTCACCCCGTTCATTACGGGGGGAGGGGTCTCCGGGAACCGCCGGCGTCTTTGGTATGTGGGTGTCGGGGGGTTCTCCTACCGCCCCCGTCCCCTAGCGGGGTAGTGGAAAAACCGTTCCCCCCTGGTGATTCCCTTTCTTAATTTTTCATCGTCGGCTAACTTGAGCCCGAAATCTTCTTTATAGGATTGCCGAGTGTAAAACTCACCTTCTTACAAATTTAATATGATAGTAATAAAATAGTTATAATAATCTCCGGTGCTCCTAAAAAAAAAAAATAGCTCAATATTATTTGAATTTCTTTTGTTATTTATTTACTGTTTATTTATTTTCTTGACTAAAATTTCATGTCTAAGTAAAATTTTTAAGTATCAAAAATGTAATTCCTTTTTTTTTATGATTAGCTATTGTAGTTTTTTGAGATATGATTTTTTAATTTTTTTTGTTTTTTTTTTTTTTTTTAGCATTTTCCGACAGCATAATTTAATTATTGGTAAATCTTTGAAAATTGAGTTTTTTAATTTTGGCATAAGTATTCTAACGAAACGGTATTCGCTTGTATTTTCCTGTTATATCTATTGTAGTTCTTTTGAGATATGGATCGAGCTAGATTTGCAGTTGTCGCTCAAAAATAATTAAACCAAATTATCAAGCCTGATAATTTTCATATTATATATATATGAAGTATATATATAGATTAGCATAAGATAATAGTAGTATTATAGTATCAAATGCTATATATATATATATATAAGCAGATATTCACGTCATAGCTAGTATTTATTATTAAAATTATAATAAATGGTTTTATATAAGTAGTATGTCAAATTAAGAAGTAATATAGTTTATTTTAATGTAAATATAATTATTAATCAAATATTTATATTAGTATATATATAGTATTCTTTTATTATTTATATATATAATTACCTACTATATATATATATAAAATATATATTATATATATTATTACTAAATTATAATAGTTAGTTAATAGTATATATATAGAAAACGTATTATAGTACTTATATATATATACTATTAGGGGTAAAAGTTTCTCTAGAAAAATTTTAACGTATTCCATGGTAAATATAATTTTTATCTCTATTAACGTTAAAATATGAGAAAAATCAAAATAATGAATGAATTAACAGATCCTAAATATATAAAAACATACTCTAGTAATAAAGGTAAAGAATTATTGATTGCTCTTCGAGCCTTTTTAATGCTTATTCGTTTCCAGTCACCTAGTCGTAGAAGAGCTGAGGCTATTTGCCTAGCTTATCATATTCATAAACTGTTAGAGATGAATAAAAATATCGTCGGGATTGTGCTTTAGGGAAAGTTATGGAATCGTTGTATAGATTCTCCACATATATATACAACACACAAAAAAAAATAAGAATTAAAAATTAAGAATTAAAGACCATTCCTAACTTAAAATCTTTTCCGGCTGAATATCCAAAGTATGCAGTAATATTGTGTTTACTGTAGGGCTGCCGGTTTCTAATTTTCTAATTTAAGTTACATGATGTCAGCTTTAAGACATTCTGTACACTTATTATATTCAATAATAATATATATATAAATACATTTATATATGAGTAATATATTTATTATATGGTTCTATTATAATTAATATAACTATAATTAATTATTAAATATATATTCTTTTATAAAATTATTATATTATTAATACTATATATGGTATATATAGGTATATTTATTATAAGTAGTATTTATTATATATATATATTATATATATTATGGACTATTATATATAATATAGGTTATAATTGTCATACTTGTGTACCATGTGACAAAAAAAGCCGCAATTACAATGAAAAAAGACAGAGTTACCGATTTTTCAACCTGTCCGTTTAGCCGATTTCAGACGCGGGTGTAAAGGAGAGAAAAAGAACTGTGATCAAGGTGCCAGAAGTTCTAAGTGCATTTTCTTTTGTTATTATTTGATATCAAGAAATATACATGTTTATTTTTCATTATCAATAGTTATATTTAATTATTCCTAAGTAAATTAATAATTTCCACGTAGTTAAATTTACGCAGTATATCTAAAATGTAATTGACACTTTTAATGTAAGCATAATCAGTTTTTTAAGAACAATATAGCTAGATGGGCAGGCGATTCTTCACAACAGCTATAATCTGAAAAGTGAATTTATATATTAATAAGTTATTTATAGATAAAAATAATTTAAAAGTTTGTATTTATTAAAAATTGAAAATTTTATATATATTCTCATGAATATTTATGTTTATTTGATATAATACCTATAGTAATAATATTTTACATTAACTATATATAATGATGTGTAATGATGAAAACAGCTAAGTATACTGTTTTATAAAATATTTAAGCAAGAGATATATAATAACCTATTATCTTATTAATACTATGATTACTATAATACTATATGCTTTTATATAGTTTACTTAAAATATTTTATTATCGACATTTACAGCACGATTGTTTAGAGATAAAAAACTTCGATAGTGGGTGTACGACAATTCAAATTTGAAAATTATTTGGTCAATATTTAAATTGAGTAATTTAGCATATTTATGTTTCTTGAGCTGATTTAGGAAAAAATAAGTGTTTTTCATTTTGAAGATGCTAGTTCGATACAAAAAGCGCAGAAAAGTAAATCTTAGTTTAATCGTTTAGGTGTCTAGGTGTTATATATTAATATATAGATATTATTAATACCGGTATATTCTGTACTAGATTGCATAATCGGGTTTTCTTTGAAGCATAATACTAAGAAAAGCATCAGGGTTCTGAGGTGTCCTCTGTGGGTGTCAAGTTGTTTCTTGAGAATTGGGAAATATCCAATTCTTCTTTAATCTTATCTGCGTGATCACACCAAGTAAAGACTTCCGTTAAGGGAAGTCTTGGTGAGTATATCTTTTCCCCGCTCTAGGATCGTCACTCTGGTTCTGCTGTTCTTCAACAATTTCGAATCAATCTTACTGTTGCAGGCGCTAGACATATCGAAGGTTTAAAAGTCTCTTCTACTCCTATCCTCTCGTCTCCTCTCTCTCTTCTCGTCTCTCTCGTCTCATCTCGTCTCGTCTTCTTCTCTCTCTCTCTCGCTCTCTCTCTCTCTTCTCAATCTCTCTCCTCTCTCTTCTTCTACAAATTAAGTCTGAAACTCACTTTATCTATTTTCCAACTTAATTCTACTGTGCACATTTCAAACGCTGTGTAAAGGGGCATGTCGCGCTAATTAATAATTGCTCGTAATTTCTTCCAGAATTTTTTCAACTTGCCCATAGTAGGATGGAACTATAATTGATATATATATAGTATTATATATATATATATATGATATATATATATATATATATATATATAATATATATATATAGTATATAGTATATCTATAATGATATATATATATTATAGGTGAAGAAATAAAGAAATGTAACCTTACTCTAAAACTAAGATAGGTAGAAAACTAAAAACATATATGGATCGCGAATTAAAATTTGTATGGAAAGTAATTTTTTTTTTTTATCTCCAAAAGAAAAAGTACAAAAAAGGGAAAAAAAAAAAACCTAAAAAAAAAAAAAGAAAAGAATTATAAAATGAAATGTAATAAAGCAAAATTTCCCCAAAACATACATTTAAAAAAAAGATTGGAATAGTTTGTTTTTTTTAACGGAGGAAGGCGGAGGGAACCCGGCCGGGTAAACCCGCAGAAGATGCAAAAGGTGGGATCCTGCTCGGGACCTCTGGGGACAGTCGGGAGATTTTTGTCCCCCTCTGTCCCACCGTACGCTCACGAGCTCCCTAAAAAAAAATTCATGACGCTGATTCCAAATTGTTTATTAGCATTTTTTGTTTTTTTTTAATTTTCTTTTTTTTTTTCTTAAATTTGATTTAAAAATCCAAGTTTTGTGTTTTTGTTTTCAATGCAAAGTTAACAATAAGTTTTAGAGTAGTGAAAAAAAAATCATGTTTCCATGACAAATGTTTCACAGGTGGACCGGTGATTCATTAGATAGGCATCGAATTAAACTTAGAGTTCTTTGGTACTATCTTGAATTTCAGATGGGATTCGATATGGGTACGGTTTTTAGTTTGGCAATATATGATATAGCTAGTGTATGTGTATAATAGTATATTATATATAATTATATGTTAGATATATACTATATATATAGTATACATATATATAAGTATAGTATATATTTATTATTTAGTATATATATATTAGTTATACTTATATTTTAGTATTATATATACACTATATAGTATGACCAATCCCCCGAATAGCATCATGCATAGTAACTAAAAGCTATAGAAGCTACAGAAAATAAATAGACATTTTTGGATTTCAACAATTTTTTTCATCGTGAACTAAAAAAAAAATTATTTTTATTCTAGTATTTATTAGAGACCGTAAATTAATTAGGTATATGCTTCGGCGCGTGACGTTCTCACTAACCTTGGCTGCCAGTTTCGCGGCAGTAGTCACGAGAAGGAGCAAGGTTACCAGCACAACATTGTTTTTTAGGTGTTTAATGTACTTATGTCCTCGGGAAAATGTTTAATTTTCTTGTTTATTCTCTTCCTTTTTAGGCGCGGGTTGCGAGCTTCTGAACGGAGGAGCAGGGTGGGGGACGGAGAGTTCCCCCCCTGCGTACGCCCGTAACCGGCCGAGAAACCGCCGACTACTGGTCCACTTTTGTGGTTATCTTGGGATATACGGCTTTTTGTTAAAAAAAAATCGGACATTTTGGCAAACTTTGACATGTGACTCGGTTAGCTGATGGACGCTCGCCTCGTGTCTTGCTCAAACAGATATTATCATACAGATTTCTCATTTTTAAACAAAATTTTTAGAATTTTCAAAGAAGCGTTATTGTTTAGTTTTAGTTTAAAATTCAGCACGGATAAGCTAAAAGATGTGCAGGGGTTGCAGGAGTGTGGGGCATTTAGTAAAGAATCGTGTCTGGTGTTTCAGCGGTGGCTTGTATCAGATGTTGTAGCCAGTCTTGTTGGTACTGCTGTCGGCTGTTATAAAGGTTTTTTTCGTTACATGGCATGGGTTACTTTTCGCGGGAGGGCTGCGGCGTGTGGTCACAGGACATTATATGTGGAGGTGTATCGTTTGGCCCTGTATAGTATATTGATTATATGGTATAGTTAGTGTATGCTGCTTATTGAGTATATATAGCTGTACGTGTAGTGTGTATGATTATGGTGTTCGTTAGATGGAGTAGGTAGAAGCTGACGTGGTAGTTCTTTGTGTTAACGGTAGTATGAGATTTAGGGGATGAATATTAGATGTTTATGATTAGTACGGTAGATATTAGAGCTAGATAGTAACTAGGTTATCGAATATATAATCTATATAATATTATTATATATACCTAGTAAGGACTATATATATATATATAGAGTATTTTTATATATAAGATATAGTAATTTATTATTTATTCCTTTGGCGTGCAGATGTTTAAGATATGTGGGCAGAATCTTCGAGCAATGAAGTGTGAAGAATTTCGAAAAACATTATCTTGTTAAGAGTTAGAATACGATATAATGGAAGGAAGAAGAACTTCGTCGTGTTTATGAATTGATTAGCAGTTTACACGCGCATACAAAAAAACATGATGAATGAGTATGTCATAATTAAGGACTCGTCATATATATAGATATTGAGGCCGATTATACCGAGGGATGAGTAGGAGAGGCGTAGTGTGTTTAGTGGTACCGTATTGAACTAGTATATACTATAATTGATAGTATATATATAATAAGTATATATATTATAGATGTGTTATATGAGATACTATAGAAAATTTAGTATATATTATTCCTGAAGGAGGGATTTTGTAGTGTATTGTAAGGCTGATGTCGGGGAGAGAGAGAGAGAGAAGGAGAGATGAGGAGAGAGAGGAGAAGAGGAGAGAGAGAGGAGAGAAGATCGAGCAGAGAAGGAGAGTGACGATAGTAGTGTAGGAGAGAGCAATGAGGCTATGAGAGGAGATGGCGTGAGGTGAGAAGAGTGCGGAGGGGGCAGAGAGGCGAGATGATGGAGGCGAGAGCAGAGAGAGAGATGAGAGAGAAGATGAGAGAAGAGATGAGTAGATGGAATGATGATGTCAGGAATCGAGCGTTGGAGTACGAGGGAAGCGGAGAGAGAGAGAGCTATCGAAGGCAAAGAAGATTAATCTCCGCATTGGGCAGGTTTGAGAATTGAGTATGTTAGGGTGTGAATCCGATCCTCCATGGTAAGTCCGCACTCGGGGGCATGACGCTTAAGTGTGCTCAGTGATAGGTCTAGTGTCGCAACTCATTGAGCTCATAATATCTAGCGAATTTCTTACACGATTGCGGCAGGAGATAAGAATGTATAGTTCACCGCACACATACCAGAACCATGAAAAACCTAGATACGATTATCTGGTCCACGGCGTTTTTATATAGGGCGGTCGTTGTATATTTCGCTGATGCTATTCGTGTAGTTTCATAATACCCCTTGTGAGGTGTATGGGAGAGAAAAAAGTTCTCATGTGCGTATGTTCTGTGTATGTTTGGACGAGGATGCTAAAGGAACAGTGGGTAGTTGGGTTGGGGGTACTCTTTACACTTTATTTATCACCTAAGGATGTTAATGTGATGCCTCGCACCTGGTCGGTGATGCGTCAAGGGCGAGCTGTTTCATGCCAGAGGAGTATTGGTAGTGATATCGTCGGAAGTACTTGGACGAATGTCAGAGGAATTAAATGATGATGAGCTAGAGGAGAAGATGTGCATTGATGGATGTATTTTAAGGACATATTTGATTTTGCGGACTGAAACAGAGAGATAACTATGTGCAGAGGGTGAACGATATGGTGTTTGATAAAATGTATGTGTGTGGAGTGGAGGGGAATTAGAGGGGAAGAGAGGAGTTACGATCTGATAGAGTGGGCCTGTGGGACACGGAGCTAGGTGGTGGATTTTTGTGAGTACTATGAATCAGTAGTTAAATTTAAGTTTTGAGAGGTCCATGGGTTTGGTGTGTGATTGTGTAGCAGAGAATAGGTTGTCCATGTCTGACTGAAAAGTGGATGTTGAGGAGATTCCGACTATGGCTGGAGTAGGCTGAATGGTTATGGCAAGGAGTGAGAAGGGCCTTCAGGATCTGATTGTTGTTGGGCGACCTTAAATGGTTGGTAAGGAGATCGGAAAGGATGGTAAATTCACTGGGCTTTAGGTTGACGTGAGAAAAGAGTGAGGAATGGTAAAGGGAAAGTATTGATGCGCTTCTCTGCGAAGGGACTGGTCGTCTGTCGAGCATCAAAAAGTACCACATAGTATTGCCAGAGTTTGGGAGGTTAGAGATGGTATCGGGAAATGAAGAACAAAAGGCAGATGAATGATTTTATGTTGTTTGAATTGAGGGAGGGGTGGAGATTGACGTCATGTGTGGATATTAATAGGAAGTGTTGGGTGATGGGGAAGTGCGTCAGATGGCTATGTTGTGTGAATGTAAGATAAGAGTTATTGGTCGGCAGGGTGAGCGATGGAGAGTGAAAAACGATTGTAGTGGAAGGATAGGAGGGGAAAAATAAAAAAAAAAAGAAGTAAGAAGTTAAAAGTGAGCCAGGTTTATTAAGGATGAAGGTGGTTTGTGAATAGACTTGGTGAAAGAAATCAGCGTTGAATATGGGTCAATGAAGAAACTGAAAAAAAATGCGAACGCACAATTGAAGAAAGCCTTTTAACAGTGTAAGATATAGGTATGGCGGTTGTGGCTAAATAGGCGAAGTGAGAATGTAATAGTGGGTGGTGGATTGAAGCGTTGAGCAAGGGTTAAAAAGCTAAATAAGAGGGGGGTGGGGGACGGTTGAAAGGATGTTGTTGCAAGACCAATGTAGGTCTAAAAAGAAATTTATATATAAGAATGGAAAAAAGAGGGAATGATTGAGGCTACATAGCTAAGAGGAAAAAAAGAAGAGGGTAAATGAACAGTCTGGAAGGACAGATGACATGGAATTTACAGAGAATAGATAAGCTCTTCTGGAATGAAGTACGAAGGTTTGTTGAGAATAAAGGAGGAGAGCAAGGGGAGTTCTTGCATCACAAGATATATGAACAGGGGATGGTACGTTTCGTGACTGATATAATGACGGTTGGGCGGGGTCAGAGCAGTGCTGTGTGAATCGAAGATGCCCAAATATAGGCAGTAATGGAAAGAGAAGAAAGCGACGGAGAAGAAGATTTTGAAGATAAGAGTTTGGATCGCTTTTGACGTATTAAGTAGATGGAAGTAATAAGGTAGACTGAGAAGTTTAAGAATAGTAAAATCTGGGCAGGTATAGATAAGATTTCCTGGGGTGAAATGATACAAAGATGGAGGAAGATTGTAATTGACTGGATAGATGTGTATGTGCGCTACAAAGAGTTTATGGAGGGAAGTAGATGGAATGATGGAGAGAGCATTACATGAGAGAGGAGCTAGGGGGGCGTAAAGAATCTAGGTGTAAGACCTTCCGTGGGTAACTATAGGGAATCATACTTTAACTGAATTTAACTTAGCGTTAGAATGTACAATTCTAGCTTCTTGTTCGAAAGAAGGTGGCGTTCTAGTGATGTAGTGACTTATTGGATAAAGACAGGGTTGCCTTTAGATCAGTGGTAGAGTATCAGCATCAATGTTTCCTGCTATTGAAAAACATGAATGGTTAGAGAATACTAAGTGGGGGGGTAGAAAAAACGGCGATAGGAATGAAGTTGTGGATTCTCTTTTGGACTCTGAGAAAGGTATTATGCCCATTATTGAAATTAGACATAATATCTGTGGCAGTGTGTTAGATAAATAACATAGCATGGTTGATGTGACCTTACGCATGAATCTAAAGAAACAAAAGAAAGAGAGTAGTATGAAAAAATGTATTGTGGAAGAATATGAGTTGTGGAAGAATAGAATGGAGTGTTCAAAAATGTATGTGTTAAGTAAAAAATACTGATTAATGAGTGAGTAATTAGAGATAGGTGGATGGTTACGTTGGTTTCTTTTCCTATTTAATGAATATATTTATGTATGGCACGGGTCTGAGGGAAAAGAATTTAGGGGTAGGGAGATGGTTAGATTGAGTGGAGAGATGGAGAGAGGGTGGGGGGAGGGCCGCTGCTTACTGTATGCGCTGATGAAACTCGTTCAGAGCTTACGGTTCGTGCAACTAAACACGTACTTAACTATCCCATGATTTCCGTGCTGGTTACGTGGGCACTGTGCTTATCCACATTATTAGGTGAAAAAGTCAGAATTGAAACAGTAGTAAGAGTAGGTGCGCGAGTTAAGAGTATATAGTATGTAAGAGTATTATATATTATTATAGTTATCATATTAGTGATGAGATACGTATAGTATATAGTAGTTAGTTATATATATATACTATATATAATATATATAGTATATAGTTATAATATAATATACGTATATAATAGTTAGGCTATAATATAGATATATATATTATAAAGTTATCATGTTTATGTTTGTTTTAAATAAAACTCCTTCCAGATATTATAAACTTTATTTCTAGTTGTAGTATATATTGTATATATTTATATATATATTGTTACTGTTTATCGAATTGCAGTTTTTGAGTTGTTTTTGTTGTTTTTTCTTTTTATTATTGCTAGTATATGATAACTAACAATGAATTTTAAGTGGTACGGACCATGACTTCTAAGAAGTTTCGATAAATAATTTTAATATTGTTTGTTAAAAATCTGTTTTTTTTCAGAAGAATGATAATTATTTTTTGGATATTACGTTATTGCATTAAAGTACGATACTTACAGAAATCCAATTACATATTTGGAATCACGTATAAAGCTATATCAAAAATTCAAAAAATAATAAGAATAAAATAAAAAAGTAAAAAAAAAATGTTAAGGGCTAAGAAGCCGACTGGGGACAGAGGGGGGGGACAGACAGCCCCCCGTCGCTTCCACCGGTATGGGGCCGAGGACCGTCACGAACTCCTGCCATCTTGTGCGGCTTACCCTTGGATTCCATTTAGCTTAAAAGAACAACACCCCAAGAA
>JABUQX010045966.1:25000-28087 GCA_015478945.1 Trachelipus rathkii | reverse complement strand
TAACCAGTTTTTATAAAGTCAGCCTTGCACTACATATGTTTATACATGGGCATGTGTTCTAATTTTCTCACGTTTTTACAATACATCTTTTTGTGTATGGGCGTGTTTTCTACCCTCGTTACGTTTTTGCGATGCAGGTAAATATTGAATAGCGGTACGCTATCAAATTCTGTGTGAAACGTAACAAGTCTGCCACTGAGATATTTGCTTCTTTAAACGAAGCTTATGGGGATAGAACTATGGCTTTTAAGTGTCACAAAGCTTTCAAAGAGGGCCGAGAATATGTTGAAGACGACCCACGATGTGGAAGACCAATCTCGTCAACAAACGATGAAAATGTGGAAGTTGTTAGAGCTGTAAGGGAGAGAGGCCACCTGTTCAGTGTCAGAGTGATTGCCAAAGAAACTGGTTTGGATAAAAATGCAGTTCATAGAATTATAACGAACCATTTGCACATGCGAAAAATTTGTGCAAAACTAGTGGCGAAAGACTTACTTGTCTGTGGATCAGAGAGCAAACAAGGTCAAAATTTGTCAAGATTTATTTAAAAGACTCGAAATGAAGCACAAATTTTTGGATAAAGTTAAAACAGGTGATGAATCATGGGTTTTTCAGTATCATCTTGAAACCAAATGGCAAAGTGCGGAAAGCATAAAAAAAATCACCTCGTCCGAGGAAAGCACGTATGAGCAAGTCCAAGGTTAAAACACTGATTACACAGGCCTGCAATGAAAATTTTTTTTCTATGAAATTGTCTTATATCCATATATTTTGGTGTGCTGAATTCGAAAATAACATCCATTTCCCTCCATCACGTAAGGTTTTTTTCACAAATCATGTGTTATCATTTTCTTAGTTATTTTCTCTTGCTGTCTTTACAAGGCTGTGTTTACACTGTTTGGTAGTAAATGTTACCCACAAATATTAAACAAGAAGGTCAAGAACCTGTCATATATATATATAGTATATATATATATATATATATATATATATGAGCATATATATATATATATATATATATATATATATATATATATATATATATATATATATATATATATATATTGTTGTTATTTTTATATTTTTATATATATATATATATATATATATATATATATATATATTTATATATAGGTATATATATATATATATATATATATATATATATATATATATATATATATATATATATATATATATATATATATATATATATATATATATATATATATATATATATAATGCGTCCTGTTCATCATGGTACTGATGTCCCTGTACCAACTCCACCAAGTTCGTTAGATGATTTTGCGACATCTTATGATACTGACACTGAAGGGAGCAGTTCTGGTGAAGAGTTTAGTGGTTATAACAACGAACTTCAATTGTTTACATAACCAGAATTAAATGATCTTGTGAGGGATTTAGATCTACCGAAGGAATAGCCGAATTGTTAGGCTCAAGGTTGAAGGGAAAAAATTTATTAGCACCAGGTACATCATTTTCATGGTATAGGAAAAGAGAAAGAGATTTTCTTCAATACTTTTCTCAAGAAGATGAACTAGTATTCTGCAATGATATCACTGGGCTGTTAAGTATGTTCAATGTAAACTATGATGTAAAGGAGTGGAGGTTGTTTATTGATTCGTCCAAACAAAGTCTAAAGGCGGTCCTCCTTCGTATTGGCAATAAGTTTGCCTCAGTACCAGTTGCTCATTCTGTTTATTTGAAAGAACGTTACGAGAATCTGAGTATGATTTTGTCGAAGTTAAAATACAAGGACCATGAGTGGACTATATATGGAGATTTGAAAGTGATTTCTATGCTTCTAGGACAGCAAGGCGGGTACACCAAATACCCTTGTTTCTTGTGTGAGTGGGACAGTCGAAACAAAGCCCAGCATTGGATACAAAAGGAGTGGACGAGGAGATCTGGGTTTGAAGTTGGAATAAAGAATGTTGTGAAAGAAAACCTTGTGGACCCAAAGAACGTACTCCTGCCTCCACTTCACATCAAACTTGACATAATGAAGCAGTTTACAAAAGCTCTCTCTAAGGAAGGGGAATGTTTCAAATACCTAAAGGACAAATTCCCTGCGTTATCCGATGCAAAAATTAAAAAGGGAGATTTGTCGATCCTGATATTCGAAAACTAATGAAAGACCCACAGTTTGAAACGAAAATGGATGTTAAAGAAAAAGTTGCATGGCTGTCATTCAAGGAAGTAGTAAGTAAGTTTCTTGGAAACAATAAAGACACAAATTTCAAGACAATCGTCTAAGATATGCTACAAAATTTGAGAGAACTGGGGTGTTCGATGAGCCTTAAGCTGCACTTTCTTCATTCTCATTTGGACTACTTTCCAGAAAATCTAGGAGCTGTTAGCGAAGAGCAAGGCGAGCGCTTCCACCAAGATGTGAAAGAAATGGAGAGGAGGTACCAGAGTCGCTGGAATACTAGTAGGTTAGCGGACTACTGCAGGGGGTTTGCTTCGAGAAACTGAAGTAGCAACATATAAAAGGAAAAGTCAGAAAAGAAGCTTTCAAAATCAGCTACTATGCGGCTGAGTAAGGTCGACTTTAAATTTGCGCCCTGCTATAATTTGTAAGTTTAATTTTCATATATTTGTTTTACACATATTTTCACCTTATTTACCTATTTACTTTCAAATTTAAATAAATGTGTTTAAATTTAAAGCACTTTTAATTAACCATTATTGTTGATAAGTATTTACTGTTTTTACTTCATGATTTGTCATTGCGTTTTGTGAAAAATCCTTACGTGGTAGAGAGCAACTGCTGTCATATTTGGATTCAGCGCATCAAAAAACATAAAGTTCAACAGTTAAACTAAAAACAATTTTGCAAAAGTGAAAAAATGCAGGCTTGTGTAATTTAAACAATCATTAATAAATAATCATGAGCGATGTTATAAGGATCTACTTTTTTACTTGCTACAGGATACAGCACCGTATATACAGATCTCGTGACACACACTGATACTGAAACGGGTTGGTGCGGGAAGTTTTTTTTTAGAGCAACCTGCAACAATAATGTTTTAGTAATCAGATCACAAAAGTTCATCATTTGAG
>JABUQX010045966.1:0-17500 GCA_015478945.1 Trachelipus rathkii | reverse complement strand
ATTACAAAAAAGTTAAAAATATAAAAAAATTGATTTATGTATTAAAAAATCTAAAACGAAAGAAGGAAAAATTGATATAAACTTTCCAAAGCGAACCGTGAAAACTATATCATGTTTGCAAAGCTTGCTAATTAATTCCCATAGGAAAATAATAAACAAATTTGTTTAATAATATATCAGGTAATGGGTATACACAAATGTACCAGTGAAGAATCAGCTGCAACAAATTTTTCATTATATGGTATGAAATTAAACTCGGAGCAAAAAACTAGTAAATTTGGAATTTACGTCAATTTAGACTATGTAACCAAAACGGTATAAGGAATGAAGTTTGGTGAATCCTCAGGTGTATAATTTATACATACACTCCACGTAATAAAGGAAATATATCAATTTAAATGAAACCATTGAAGTAGTGACTTTTCAGAAAAACAGCCAAATTGGCATACTAGTTTTAAATGTAATAAAATAAAAACTAGCTATTTTAGTTTCACGAAAGTAGTACAGTAGTTAAAGTATACTATAATAAACATGTTTTAACAAAGTTTGTGTTCAAAAACGGACCCAGAAGCTTAAGAATTGAAAATTTTTAAAAACAATAAGCATTTCAAAGAATTTTGTTGAATATAATATACATATATATATTATAATATTATTATACTATATATATATATAGTATATAGATATATATTTATTTATATATATATATATATATCATTATATATTAGTTTATATATATAATATATATATATATATATATATATATATATAATATAATATATATGATAAAATTTTGAAATAGATAAAATTTCTAAAAGTAACAATTGTTTACACATATATTTTAGAATGTTACATATGCAAAAATGTTGTTTCAAAGAGATAAGATAAGTTGGGGCAGTGTCAGCCACTAAAAGCCACAAAACTACTAATATGAAATATCTCTGAAATTAGTTTAGTAGATGAAATTCCCTAGAGGAGGAAATAAAAAGATTATTGAGGACGAATAACTGTGGCAAAAACCCATATGAATTGAGTTAAAATACAAGCAGATTAGACACCAGTGTTCAGTCCAACTCCAGGAAAACCACAAACTATACTGCGGCGCGAGGATACCAATTAAAAACCTATGTTAAAACACACCCTAAACGAACTGTAACGACCGTGCATTGCACATCCTGCCAACAAGCGAAAGCACAAAGTCTAAATCACAGAAGCCATTTGGACCCCCAGATAGAAGATAGCCAAAGCTAGTTCTATAGTGAAAAGGCGCCGGTTTATTACAAATGACAATTTTCAAAGTTATGCGAAAATTTGGCTCAAACGTATGGTATTTTTTTTTTAAAGAGGATTGATTTAGGTCCAAATTTTGCTGCATTTTTTTAGCATGAAGATTTTGAATTGAGTTTTTGAAGTAAAATTGTATCAGCATAATTCTAATTACAAAATATATTTTGATCTAAAATATTTTAAAAGATATTAGGATTGTTTTCACTAATCATCAGTAATTTTTTCTCCAATTATTCCGATCGTTTGAGAAATTCATTTTATTACCTTATTGGCACTCCAAAATTTGGTTGCGCGATTTAATGCGTTAGAAGTAATAAAACTCGACGCAACACGGCAGCGTACTTGGGTGAGCAGTAGTTATACTGGACTAGTTGTTAGTCTGTGAGTTGACACGCGGAGGCGGGCGGTAAAGGTCCTTCCGTGCGATTTATGTAAGTATGGATTGCCCTTTGTCACTTGACTTAGGATATTATCGTTAAGTAGAAGTATGGCAATCTCTTCCTCGCATCAATTCTATGCATATGGTTCACATCTTGCAAAGTACCTTCTATTTCGAAACAGGTCATGATAAATAGAGTTTCGCTTAATGCAGGATGATAGGCTGTCGATCATTCTTCTCCGCCGACCGCCAAGCTCGCTCGAAGTGCAGACACTCTGAAGTCTCCCCCTACGAGTACTTGCACGTTAGCTTGTATGCCCAAGCGAATTCTAATTTTCACCTCATTGAAGGTTTTGAAAAAAATGTTCGTTTCAGTGGTTACGTAGTAGGATGGATTTGGGGTGCTCAGGCGCATCTCGAGAGAACAGACAAATAAGGTGTTCATTGGATTTGTCTTAGTTTCAATTTCGGAGTGGAAATAAGAGGTATTATCTCTGAGAGGAATGTTAGGGGATGATCAAGATTTGGAACATATGATTCCGAGGTATAGGTAGCATTGAACGAACAAGGGCCGCCATTCTCATTATAAACAGCGACATGGGGTGAGAAACTATTCAACTTTCAAAAGACTTTTCGAGCGTAACAGATTCGTTAAGAATGATTATATAACATGCTCTGATAAGAGGCTTTGGAGGATGGTGGATTGCAATAAGTAATACATCAGGAATGATGTGTCTGCTGGAAGTACCGGGAGGAGCATCATGGGAAGAAAACAAATAAGAACGATTAGGACTGTTGGCAACTTTTCTGGGTTTCCTCATCCATTTGGGCACCTGGGATGTTGAGGGCGTGAAAGGTAAAGGATCGCTGGGGTGGGATGAGGTCTTCCAGGTGAAGTGGAAGGAATTATGGCGTTAACATTCGAAGTGCAATCCAGAAAAGTAGGTCGTTTAATCAATGCAGGATCGGAACGTTATTATCTGTACTAGGGAATTTAAGATTGTTCATGGTATACTTAGTTAAATTGTTCTCTCCTCGTGGGGTCGAGTACATGAGGTTTGTCCAACGGAGGACCGTGCTAAGCTGCGGAAGACTCTTATAGGAGTTTCAGAGGGGTCAAGTGAAAAAAAAAACAAACCTGGTACTAGACCGTGTGTACCGAATCACGAACAAGTGATGCTGCTCACACCCTTTCAACACATTTGACACCAGGAGCCCTCTCATAAGGAAGGGTGACATCGGCGTTAATCCACCTCACTGGAACAAAACAAAAACGAAAAAAATGGGTTGTGGAGGAAGAAGATTAAAAGATATAGATAATTAATTCGAAAAATGAGGAGAGAGGAAGAAAACTAATCCTTAAGTGAACATTGAAAAATGTTCATTTATTCCCTAAAATTTGTTCTTATCACTATGCTACCTCTAGAGTTGCATCAACAAAGGCCATAACACCATAACAAGAATCATTACTCCTACGGGGATATATATATATATATATATATAATATTAAACTATATATATAATATATATATATATATTATATAATATATATATATATATTATTAATATATTATATATTATATATATACTATATTATATAATATATATAATATATATATTAGATAATATATATAATATATACTATATACTATAAAAAGTATATATATAATATATATTTTATATACACTATATAATATATATATGATATATATATATATATATATACTTATATAATATATATATATATATATATAATATATATATATGATTATATATAATATAATATCATCATATAATCTTCTTCAGCTCCAGAAGTAGACTTTAATTGTTCGAGTCAACTAGAATTTGAGGCTGGTTGCAGAGTTTCCACGAGCGAAGATTGTTTTACGCCATCGGCTTGCAGCCCTTCTGTTTTTCCCGGGATTGGAACCGGTAAATATCGCTTAGTAGCAATACATAGCACGCATGTACGAAGAAGATCTCATCAATGAACAAATGACAGCCAGCTAGTAGGTATGGGTTCGAGGCCAGGAAGTGAAAGGAGCGAGCCTATGAAATAGCGCCCCTTTTTTTCATGGGGAATTTTTTAATTTCCGTGTTGAATTTCTACCCTTCCACCCTCGAAAAAAAAAAAAGAAGGTATTTTTTTATGCAAAAATAAAAAAAAAAAAAATAATAAATAAAAATTAATAAATAAATTAATAAAATATAAATAATAAATATATAAATAAATAAATAATAAATAATAAATAAATAAAAATTAAAAAAAAAATAAATAAGATATATATATATATATATATACTATATATAGTAATATATAATATTATAATATATATATATAATATAATATTATATATATCATATATATACTATATTATATTAATATATATATATATATATATATATTATACTTACACCGCCGGCCAGGACCCGCACCGCACCGACAGACGGATGTCTAAGCACCGCGCGGCCCGCCACCGCCCACGCTCCGTCTTACCCGCACCCTCACTAGTAACGGTTAGGTTTTGCTAACATGGTGATCTCCTTCAAATTTAAACCCCCATAGGGGTGAACCTAACCTCGTCGTAGACGAGGTTACGTGGCCATGCACCCCCCGAAGGGGGGTGCTGGCCCCCCTAAAAATTGAAATATTCGTAGAAGGTTGAAATTTGGAGATAGATTTAGAGGAGGAATGAGTAAGGTAGGATACGGATGCC
The DNA here is from genome assembly GCA_015478945.1 of Trachelipus rathkii. Classification (NCBI taxonomy): domain Eukaryota; kingdom Metazoa; phylum Arthropoda; class Malacostraca; order Isopoda; family Trachelipodidae; genus Trachelipus; species Trachelipus rathkii. The sequence continues at coordinate 13,117 of JABUQX010045966.1, read as the reverse complement.
GGATCAGATCGGCACCGCTCCGGTGCTTGCTCCTGGTGCGGTGCTGAGTTAGTAAAATTTTGTATAAATAATTACAATATTGGTATAAAAATAATGTTTATAAGGTCATTAGATTTTTGAAATATGATGGGTTTGAAGATCCAATGCGAGAGATGTAAAACGCCTGACCAACACTACGCTTTGAACGCCAGGCGCAATCCCACGCGAAACCGAGCAGCAGCGGCCAGCAGGCGCGATTCCGCGTATGAAACCACCGCAGAGAACGCAAAAACGTTTCAGTTTTTTTCAGCTTTAGAGTGAGCTTTTGTTTTCAAACTTAATTTTTTTCAAACATTTATTTTTTATTTTTGTTTTTTTTTATTAACTTTATTTATCTTTTTAACTAAAATCTTCTTATGCTTTCATGTCATATAACGTAATAATTATACGGGTTTTTAATACCCTAAATCAGTAAATCAGTGTAAATCAATCCATCATCCAACCACCCTTCTGTCCATCCGTGATCTATTGATCTATTAATCTATTGATCTATTGATTCAGTCATATTTTTTATTAAAATTGTTATGTTTTACATACCCCTAAATCAGTTAATCAAGTAAAATCAAACCATCATCCAACCACCTTTCTGTCCATCCGTGATCTTATTTGATCAATTGATCTATTGATTCTTGTCATATTTTGTTTCAAGTCATATTCCTTTTTATTCGTAAAATTGTTATGTTTTTCATTACCCCTAAATACAGTAAATCAAGGTAAACAAGCTGCCTCTCACCACCGCCTCCTGTCATCCGTGATCTTATTGAATCTATTGATCTATAGATCTATTTGATCTATTGATTAATGACTTATGATTCAAGTCATATTTTTTATTAAACTTGTTATGTTTTACTCCCTTAAATCAGTTAATTCAGTTAAATCAAACCATATCAACCCCAGCTCCTTCTGACCCATTACCGTTGAGAGTCTATTGATCTATTTGATCTATCGATCTATTGACTCAAGTCATATTGATTTTCAAGTTCAAATTTTTCTATTTAATATGTTATGTTTTACATACCCTATATCAGTAAATCAGTAAATTAGTGATTTAATATATCCTCCCCTCCTCCCTCCTACCCTTTTAATCTAGTTGATCTATTTTGATCTTTGATTTCAAGTATCAATTTTATTTACTAAAATTGTTATGTTTTACATACCCTAAATCAGTAATCAGTAAATCCAGTAAATCAAACTTTGCCCTCTCCAACCACCCTTCCTACCATCTCTATGATCTATTTGATCTTATTGATCTATGATCTATTGATCTATTATCTATTGATCTATTGACTCTATTGATTTCAAGTCATATTTTTTCTATAGTATAATAAGTTCTTTGGTAAAAAGTAGGAAAAGAAAACTTTTTATTTTTAAGCGTTTATAACATAAGTGCAAACCTTTTCTTATTCATTAGTGATCAGGTGTCAATCTAGAATGGACGTTGGTAAATTTATGTTCCGTGCTCCTGCTACGTGTCTTGTGTCTGGTCCTTACAGGGCTGCGGGAAACTTTTACTGCTATTAAAATATTTTTAAAAGACGGTTGAATCTACTCGAACAGCACCTGTTTTAAATCAACTACTGGTGCTACAGTTGTTTTACCAAGAAAAGTTTAAAGTTACAAAGATGTTATTCAATTTCACGAAGGTTTAATATGACATAAAAGCTCTTCAATGTTTACCAGGGCATAAAATATATAATCTTGATGATTTGATGCATTAAATTGAATGATGATATAGCAGAAACTTCCACAGTTTACTCTCATTCATTTTAAACACTCAACAGCATTTTTATATAACGCAGAAATCTTTCATCAGATAGTTATGTATGGTTGTGTCTTACTATAACACAGCGTTATATTATGCGGTGTCCAGGTAGTAAAAGACAGGCTGGATATGAGTCGGCACGGATAGCAAATGTGTCCATGAACTAATCCGCAGAGATCCAACTACAATGGCGGTTCAAGCTCGAGACTCCGCTACTCAAGCCAGCGTAAGAGTTATCCTCAAAAGACAGCATATCACAACGAATGTCGCATCCCACGATCTCACGCACTCATGCAATCATCAGCCCTCCCTTACACGGAATTTGAATATGCATGACATACTAATCGGTAGAGATGGACTCATCTCGCTAACGAACGGCACGCGAGCTGCGAGTGCCTAACCTGCCCGAAACCCTCTGGGAGCCGGTGGCGCCGCAGAAGTAGAATGACCTATGTCACATAATATGAAACGCTCACAAATGTATACAAGTGTGCGTTACCTAAACGAGATTGACAGACAGATATACATACACCTGAGATAATGAGTACTCTTAGGTAGCAGATGTTATTACCTCTTATGAGAAGAAAATATTAAAAAACTGAAACCTTCTTGAAAAACGTAAAAGCTGATCTGTGGAAAGATGAAAAAATTTATAACAATGATCATAGTACCATTAATAGCAGAAAGTAGCCTTAGAGATCTATAGAAAGGAAATGTTCCTTTAAAAAGACCTCAGAAGGTAAAGCTGCGTCGTTATAGAAACATCATTTAAAAACTATGCTGGTAACGTTTAAGGAAAGCTTAAAATAAAAAAGAAGCTACTTACGAAAGGCGGAGGTGTGTTCCACCTTTACTCATTTCGTCCGTCTATTTAAAGCCCTTTGAATAACTAAGTGGCTCTTTGCTCAATTGTATGCAAGAACGGTTAGCTGGGTTTATACCCTACAGTCGATTAATGAGAATGATGAAACTATACATACAAGGAACTCGCATACCCCAGACGTCATACAACAACGAACACAATCAACTATCAACGCCAATCAAGCAACTAACGAACAACAATCAACACAGCAACAACAAACAACAGCAACAACAACAGAACAACAACAACAAACAGACAAATAAACACAAAAACAACAGTTCGAACAACAGATCGGCGTATACCTTATCAGCAGTTGCTCCAAACAACAACTTTTGAGTTTAGTTATGACCGCAAGCTTGAAAGCAGATAAAAGTAATTACGAGATGGAATTGATACGAATATTTAAACTCTGCATAGATATAATTTCTCATGAAGTACGAAAGAATCCTTATCAAAATGCTATACAAAAAATTAGTAGATCTAAAAGCTTTAATTAAATTCACTTAAGGAAGATTCAGCTCTAGCAACAGATACTACACGATTGAAGTTGAAGAGAGAAGATTTAATTCTTAACATGTACTTCAATGGAAAGGCATTAACAATGAGAAGTAAGGAAAACGGGTCTTAGCTCTAGTAATTAGTATTCATTAAAAGATCCAGTAATTACATAAATGAAACTCGGTCAATTCATTTATTGAGTGTGACAGAAAACAAATAGCTTGGTCTCGGAAATTGTTGACTTTGATTATCCGATCTCTCGCCGGGCGGTGACTTGGGTCGCAAGCAGGCTCTCGCCTGTTTACACAGCGCTGGAATATGGGATCAAACAAGACTGTCTCAGACTATAATTTTCCCTACGGCCATGCCAGAGATATATATATTGGGATGATATGTCTCAACCTATAAGGGATTTGCCGCAGTGTCGGTAACCTCCTGCTCTCATCCTTACTCCCTCTGTTCATCCGTATACATACGACCAACGTAGCCTCTGTGTCTCTTTGGGTTTACTCTCTCTTTCTCTGGCACTCGCGGGACAGCATATATTAGTGGCCTGCAGATGGCAATGATCACTTTACGTTCTCAGTGCAGGCAGTGTAGCTCGAAAACACAGTCCATGTTCGCTCTTCTGACGCTGCTACATACTAGCTTGTCTATCTATTTATTGGAGCTATTTCTTATACGATATGTATTTGTTTGTACTTTAACTAATTCATATACTCAATTGATGCTAGCCTCACATCGTATATTTTTTCCTCGGCTTATCTTTACATTCTCGCTACTCTGTCATCTTTATTGGATCATCTCGCTGACCACTCTCTCTGGTGGGGTTATAATTTCAGTGCTCGCTTTTATACATATTAGACTCTCTCTTCTCTTATGACTGTACTCTGCGCTCTCTCTTCTGCCTTCTGATATGTGCGCTCTCTTCCTGTCTCTTGTGGTGTCGACGCCTCATCAGCTCTTCCTCCTATGTCTCCCTTATAATTCCTTTTATTGTTTTCTCAAATTAACGTCCATTTCGTGTGGCATTCTCGGCGAGGCTAATGGAGGCCCTCTCCCTCCCTGTCGCCCGATACACTCTCTCCTCTGTATATAGATACACAGGTCTCACCTCCCTCTCGGGTGTGCTTCTCAACGACGTTGTCGCTTTCAACAGTTTCCATCAAATTTTAAATAACATAGTGAATTTTGCACGAAACTATACTCTAGTGAACGGTTAGAGGCATTGCATCTCTGTACCCATCTTGTAAACCCCATAACGAAAAAAAATTTTCTCTACACGCGAACAACTATAGCACCCCACAATCTTGCAGATAAACGCCCATCATAGTGCGGTGTGTACTCTATATACCCCAGAGATATATATATATCTCACAAGAAACTTTAAACCTCTGTACGGATGGGCTCGGTGTATCAATATATTTCTTCTTTGTGATATGCAATGATATGATTCCAAGATACTAGTGGTTACGGGTGTTTAAAAGATTAAAAACTCTCACGGACCGCTCTGTTGCTACTCAGCATAGTCAGAGACATTATTGATACACATCAGGTATAACAGTATATCCCCAATTTACAGATAAGTGGTACAGATATTTTAAGGTGCTGAGTTCTCACAGAGAATAGTTATCCATCACGTTGGCGCGCTGCGTGCGCTCGGGAGTGAGTGTGTTCTCGCGTATACGATAGACCTCAATGACACCTCTGGTCTCGCTGCACCCCTCTCGCCTCGTAGTCACTGAGGGACCCGCAGTCACTGCTTGAATTACCTAAACGCTACCTATCCTCGCTCCTCCTCCCTCTCTCCAGGTAATTGCTCGTCATAACCATCGTTCTATTTCGCCTAATGGTTCAAGTGCTGCCAGTAAAGTTGGTACGTCACTTCGTCGCTCCTCTTAATAAAGCTATTGCAATAGTTGTTGAAGAGGTACCATGCTAGGAGAACTCAAGATTCATCTCTCACAGATAGAGAAGACGCGATAGATAGCGGTTATTCCACCGCAAAGCGATGAATACATTTAAAGTATTTTCGATTTTACTATATACAAGGACCTGGCTTACTCCGTTTATAGATCAGTCTTGTTTACTAGATACACTAAGAATACTATAGAGGAGATGCGTGAAGAACAAAACCCTTGCGATGTTACCCTTAATCAAACCAAAGGGAAAATAAAAAGGAGATAAACAAGGCATTAATAGTTAAAGATTATGTCCGGAGTATCCGAACTGATGAAAATTCAAAAAAGCAAGGGTAATGAAGCAAGGCAAAATACGAGTCTGAGAGAGGGTTTTTTAACAACAGTAGTTACATCAGAGGAATCCCTAGAGACAGGAATTCAAAATACTATGACTATCATAAGAGCATTAGACGCGAGAAAAAATAAAAGGAGCGATTCTATAAACAAGATTAAAATACAGTCAATACAATTTGAATCTAAGAGTCAATGATAGTATAAAAATAGAAAAAAATAGTTTGGGATAGAACAGAATTTTAAAAAATAGACAGAAGTATCTTGTCAAATGGGTAGGTTACCCAATTGAAGTTTAACAGTTATATAAAATTGTAGCGGAATTAAGAGAATCCACTGATCAGTAACTGTGGAACAATAATCATGTCAATCGATGATCATTTCTATTTAACGCTTGCCTCATCGAGCTTCTATTGGAATCTTACATTCCTCAGCTAACGTAAAACTATCAGGATATACAACCAATTAATTGACAACATAAACTTATGATCGAGAAATGCATTGAAGCAGGATTAAGTGAAAAAATTCTCGATGTCTGTTGAGAATATATTAGAGTCCCCCTCTGCATTTATAATATTTAGAAGCGTTGAATTTTTCAAAAATGATAAAAATTAACATTTTATCGACATTATCAAACATAGGAATAGAATATTTCTATGAAAAATAATTTTATTAAGTCGGAAGTCTTTACAAATCGAGTTTTACTGATTTGTTAGTTCATGGCCTATAAATAAAAAATTTGAAACAAGTCAGTTATGTAAAGTTTAGTGTTTCTTGTTAATAAAACCGTTAATGAAGATAACGTAGTTAATCACCTTAAAATCTCAAACTTCATGTGAAACCTGAAAGGATAGAAGTTTATTTACATTTGTCCATTTCATTTAGCATGGGTTTCAGCACAATGTAATTTAACTCACATGCAGACTCAATATTGAAGAAATAATATCAAACCATCTTTAAGATGGTCTAACGATTATATAACCAACGATGGAAGATATGCTCAAAACATAGAACATCGAGGGTTTCATTACTTTTGTATGCGATGCCTTCTACAGATGTTTCAAGATCCTGGTATGGCCTATTTATACAGATATTATAGACATCGATGTATTCGGGACATACTAAAGCCTCTTTTTGTTCAAGCAGTAGTTTCATTTATCCTAAACGGTAAATAAGAGTTATAAGCTTTCTATGTTCGACTACTTACCGTGAGTAAGACCCAAATTGAGCTCCCGATTCAATATTTATACTAAGATAGCGTTAAAGGTAACCATACCATTCACAGTTGGGGACAGCAGTGTGTAAATACACGTAGAAGAAGCTCCGTTTAAATAATAATAATGGAAAGAGACGAGTCTTCAGGGGGGTTTTTCAAGAATGCGAGAGGGGGATAATGGTTTAGGTGAGATTTTTTCGCTTCGTTGTTCCAGACGTGCTATCCCATTTGTTTAAGATCAGGAGGTAAATACCTCGCTAAAAAAGCAGCTAGGACTGGCCTGAACACTATCCACGAATATTATGGGCGGTGATCGGGACGCCTCGATAGTAGTGCTGTAAAACGACGACTAGCCGATGCTTCTGTTGAAATGTTAGATGATGTTAAACGGAAAAATTACGGCGGTAATGATGACAGGTGCAAGGTGCGTGTAGGTCGCCGCTAAAAAACTTGTAACAGAGGGAATAGGAAAGACCCATTAAAGAAAAAGTGTTTATTGATGTGTTTGCTCTCTAATAACGATGATAAGTGGTAACCTCTTTTCTATACAAATAAGGACAACACTAGTACACTATTTCGCTAGTATAACTGAGGTTTAAACAAATCTGCTCTTCATTATACGTCGACGTCATGCACCAGCAAGTGCATTTCCTACCACCCTCCAGTCCCAGATTGTTGTAAGACGTGAATTGGATCTCTTCTCAGTGAACCATACACAGATCAGCGTGAGTGAGTCCAATTTTATTAGTATTAACCCCGTTCACGCGATCACAAATACTGATTGTACCTCTCGAAAATTCATATCCCTGGCACGTACTGCACCAAATATTCTTGACCCTTCGAACTGTGTGTTTTTTATATCTGAGACGATAAGTAGTTAATGGAAAGATGGTTTCAGATATCACAGGAAACCGATCACGTAGTGTACTCCGAGACACAATTTCCTGTATACGTGTTTTAAAAACAGCTTGAGGTGTTTTTAAATGAAAAATCTCTAGGAGAGCATCAGCTGCAAGTTACCTTTATCGAAGGCATGTTGCTCTTCCTCCATAAAATATATTTCTCAAGATTGCGAAAGAAGTCTCACCTGACATCATGTGGTTTATTACAATTTAAAATGATGTAGAGAAACAATAGAACCACGCTGCTAAGTCTAAAATAACAGTTGAATATTATGGGACGTCGTAAACGGTGAAATATTCTTCAGGAGAGACCTCGGGAACATCGTGTTTTAGTTCAGCATTAAACTAGATTCTACACCCCCAGGTTGCTCTTAATGTTAAAAATGCCTCTTTTTAGCAGACAACGTACCGTCTCCAAAGCCTATTGTCTTATAAATTACTGGATGACTTATCTAATATGTAGCGTAAAGTTGAAATTATCTTCCCACTTAAAACACTATTGAAATCCGAGAAAATCTCTTTTGACCGAATACAGCAAAATATCCAATCAAGCGAATTTTGGGACTAAAATTTTTAACTTTACCAAGGCTTATCGAGTATTAATATACCTAAACATCGGTCAATGGTTAGCTTGCCTCAGGAAGGAATATAGGAATTGTTAGAGCACATGCTTATCAGGAAACGTACGGAAAGTCTCTGCTTTAAATTCACCCATTTCGACCTTAAGGTATCAGTTTGCATGTGAATGGGCAACCATACGGGTCGTGGATTATGAGAATGATATAATGAAGACTCACATTTTTTCTGGTTCGGCGTTCCTTTTTACCGATTTATTTGCTATTTACTGTATCTCTGCAGCGATTAAACGGTACAGGTGTTGATCTTCAAAGTACTATGCTGAAAAGATTCAAGTAATTTATATGCATTACGATCTCACCAGACTGATCTTTCAGCTCTGTAATGCTCTATTCATTCTCAATATCCTAAGAAGGACATTAGGTGTTGAGGTCTCAATCTTGGACAAAAGTTTAGACATACCTCAATATCAGTTCTGGTGTATTTGGAACATCCTCAAATCATCGAGATTGGCAGAGTACGAAATATAATCTTGAATCATTAACGAGGATGAAGAGAAGAAATAAATTAAATGCCCTTTAGAAACGAAAGAAGATTTTTAGGGTATATTTCGCCTTGTAATGAACTTAAGCTCCTTGTGAATTGGGATTCCACTCTGGTTCTCATCTTTCACACTTCTCCTCGGGATGTATCGAGCAATAGACAATTGGATAGAGTGTATAAGAAATTCAACAATAATGTTGTGATATTTCCATGACACCAGTGCATTGTAGCTTTTATCTTTTAGTAATTCATTTATGTAAGCATATCTTTTTTTAAAACTATAATAATGCTTAAAAGCCGTTAAGACCTTATGTTTCCTGTACAACCTATCATTTCTAATTTATATGGTGTATACTGTATTTATTTCATTATATGTTTTTTAAATAATGTTTCTTTTAATAAACATAAGTCAGTCATCTTCGCTTTGTTTAGGTATCGTCCCTGATGTTCGGCTTCCTCAGCAAAGTTTGCCGCCCATTTGCGGTGACGGCACTACTGATATGCTGTACTGGACGTATAAGAAAAACTTCTTGATATTAACGCAAAATGTTTTGGCAGTTCTTTAAATGTTTGTAACGCCTTATTTTTTATGGCAGTAATTTTGACTGTTGGAATTTCATCGATCGTACTTCAAGGAATTGGAAGTCACTCAATTTCATCACTTTCGTTCAAAGGTTTTTGTGGTGAAACATCCAACGATCTATTCGTAAGTGTTTCTTTGAATGACTTTTCAAAAGTCATATATATATTATATTATATATATATATAATACTATACTAGTATTATATATATATATATATATTATATATATATATATCATATATATATATATATATATTCTCCTCTTCTCTCTCTCTCATCTCTCCTCTCTCTCTCTCTCTCTCTCTCTCTCTCTATAATATACTATATATTAATATATATATATATATATATATATATATAGTTATATATATATATATATATATATATATATATTCTCTCTCTCTCTCTCTCTCTCTATATAATATATAATTATATATATATAATATATATATATATATATATATATACTATATATAATATATAATTATATATATATATCATATATATATATATTATATACTATACTATATATATCGTTATATATTATATATTTAGCGTGGATTGCCATAAGGCTTCAAAAATAAATTTTGAGAAAACTTTGGAGACAACCCCTAGAATTTTTCCATATATAGTCACGTTTATTCTCTAAAAGTTTCAGCAAGATTAGGCAAAAGAAACAGGCGGCGCATATGATGAATGTTTGTATTATATTCAAAATGTTGAATTTTGATACAAAATTATTATGATATGTTTTTTTTAGCCTAAATTTAGCAGATATTGTCGATTTCTTAGCATCTGGATATCGTCGTCTATAATTGCTGCATACATTTTGCAAAATTAAAACTGTTTGTCATCCTCATTTTTAGTCAATATTTTGTTATATTTTCCTCCATTAACTTAACTCCCCGTTCTGCAACATCGTTTACAACTTTAAGCCCGATTGCAATTTGTCTTCCTTTCTGAAAGTTTTCATTACTATTCCATTCGGAAGGATGCATAATCAAGAAATCTGTTTTTATTGAAAAACGTTCAAAGAATCGCTTGGATTTCTGGTTAATGAAGCAATCTATATCTGTTCCTAAATATTGATCCACGTCCCTGGGATGAACTGCTACCTTCTTTACATTTTCCTCAGAACATCATAATTTTCCAGAGCTTCTACCATCTTTAATTATTGTTGTAACTGAAACATTACTTTAATCAAAAATGACAGCCTTATGCAGTCTGCTTCAGGTCAGAAATAGGTAGCCACAAATGCCATTGCAAATTTATGCATAAGCTTTACATTGCTGATTTTTCCTCATTAACATTCTTATACAAGTAAAGGTCTTTTAGGAATTTCAGATCTTGAACAGGAGCTTCTGTCGCAAAAGATGAACGAATCCAGGCTTTTACATAAAGACAAACAACAAATAGACATACATCTCTGATTCTACTTATTTCATTTGGCAATATTTTAAATTGTTTACGGAAAAGAAAAATTTTAAGGCAATAGAGGACCTTTGGCATCAACCTTGGCATGATGAAAGGCTGCTACGGCATCCGCAGAAAGATATCACCTCGAGGAGGAAATTTCCTCCAAGGAAAATCTGCGCATAAGTTCTACAAGTTCTCTATAATGCTTACTCGGAATTTGTTTTTCTTTAGAGTTTTCAAGAGCAATCTGAGGAGATTCTGGCGTATTATCGAGCTTATGATATTCTTTTGTAACAAATTGTCTTACTTCTCGCTGTAACTAGACTTTATCCTAGCCTGGTTTGTGGAATCTCTTCAACATTTGATCCATTTTTGGACCAATTTTCTTTTAATTTCTTGAATATGGAAAATGTCTGGACCAAAAGAATGACCAACTGTTGAATCAAATACAGGCTTCAAAATAATCTTCATATATATGATGACGACATGGGAAATACATAATATCTCTTTTTAATTTTTGTTCTAGTAATATGAACAGGCACCTGAAATCGATCCTGTGATTTGTAGCAGTCAATCAAAACAATAGCTTCAACTCTTTCAGCTGGCGTTCCACTTTCTTAATACCTTCATATACGGCATCAGCTTGGTGTTGATCCACTCACCTCGAATGTAAATTCACTGGTACTTCCAATAAATTGTTCTATTTTACCCAGAAGTTTATAATTACTGGAAGTTCTATCTACGATGTTCGCGTGGCAGAACAGATTCTGTCAGAATATTTTTCCATCCAGCATGTTACTGTTCATATGTGGTAAGTCATTTCTCTTGAACTTATTAAGATATGTCTTCTGCTATTTCATTTCTTATACGCTTTCGACAGCATGAGATAGAACTGCGGTTTGATTTACTACTGTTTGTTAGGGTCTATGACCAAGGGCCTCAGCATGTGGCAGATAACTATCTCTAACACAGCATCACGACTCACTGACTTTTGCACTTATACAAGAAGTAGCAACATAACCCTAGGTGTTAATTACCTGTTACTTGGCTCTTTTTTCTGTTTTAGAAAACGGTGGGTGGTTATTACACTGACTGGTGTATCAGAATCCAATAGGCAACATGTGTATCGCTTGTGAAAGGTTTATCAATTTCATTATGTATAATCTGTTGTTAGGGTCAGTAAATGATCGTTCCTGAAAAATAACAATTGCTAATACAAATAAACATTTATTAGTTAAGTTTAATTATAAAAATACTAAATAAAAATTGTAAAAGAGTATTTGAATGTTCCATTTGTTTTTTATAAACGCTTCACCATAACACTGAAACATTTATAACTCTCAAATTATTAATTATACCATATTAATTCTCGTATATTTCTAAATAATCAATAATAACTAATAAAAAATAATAATTAATAATAATTAATATAATAATAATAATAATAATAATAATTCAATAATAATAAATAATAATTAAAATAATAATAATAATAATTATAAATATATAATAATAATAATAATAATATAATAATAATAATAATAATAATAATAATAATAATATAATAATAATAAATAATAATAATAATAATAATAATAATAAAATAATTGATTTGAAAGAATTCTGAATGAAAAAAAAAATGATATACAAAACACATTGCTTTATCCTTTTGCCACCTCAATGTTCTATCCACTTCTTCTTGCAGTTAGTATCCCTTCTCTTTCTTTTTCTGTCAAAGCATGATCTTGTGTTATGTTTGACCCTTCTTACTTTCTTTCTTTGATTTAGGAGAAACTGACGATCTTCTTCAATGGGTATAAGATTTGAAAGAGCGTCAGCTGCGTGGGCGATATCAAAACAGATCATTCATTTTTTCCAGGAATTTCATTTTTCTCGATATTTTGAAGCTCAGAACTTCTTTTTTGCAGCCTCTTTAGAAGCATCTTCCATTCTTTAGCATTGGGCTTCCAGTTTCTCAATTTGCTGTGCTGACACGCTTTTTAGTTGGAGATCTCGCGCTTAATCTGCCAAAACACATTCTATTTCTTTTAGATAACTGAGAATGAGCACCTTTGAGCGTAAATTTAGGTTCACTATACGCATATTGTAACACAGGATCCTTAAACGCCTGACCATTTAGAAGGTCAAATCTTAGAGCAGCAACCTGCAGTCCACCACTATCTGACTTAAAAGTAATCTCCACCTATACACTGGGCAACTAAAAATAAACTAGTCACAGTCTGTCTCGATTCCATTTTGTCAAAACAAAACGCCACCTATATCGTTGTAGTTCAAGTAGAGAACTGAAGTATACACCTAAGGTTTCGATCATTATATACTGCCAACAAACCCTACAAAAGCTGACTCAATGACTTAGTCACATCGACTATTTGTGATTACTTCGACTCATTAGCGGAATCTTTTACGTGAACGACTGAACAGATGTTTTTGCACCTTTTATCTCTCTCT
>JABUQX010045965.1:0-18173 GCA_015478945.1 Trachelipus rathkii | reverse complement strand
TTGTACCCGTTAATATTATGGACTGGATAAAGCGTATGTCACAGGGTTTCTTGCAGTTAGTCGCAGTTTATTATTATTTCGATCGCAATAAAACACCGGAGACATGAGTAAGTTTACAACAAGATCCATGTCAGGAATATTTTTTGCGCGTGTCTGCGTGTGTGGTGTTTACTCTGAAGAGAGTTAGGCGATATGAAAATATGTGTCTGAAGAAGAAAAAAAACTCTCTAAATATAAAGTTTCCACGATGTACATGAGTGTTATGTGCACAGAACATTAGTTTCCGGATACTGAAGAGAGGTTTTGATTGAAATAATGGGATAATTGGTCCTCAAATGGACCATATATAACTCCTGTTATAAGAATGACATATGAAGAAGATCCTTGAAGATGCTGTTACAGAGCAGCATCGATTTAGAGGATATCTTCGTGTGGAGTGTGAGGATTTGTTCCTAGTTAGGACGAGGGAGACCCGGATGGATAATGCGAACTGGTTCAACGTGGACGTTCGAAGAAAATTTATCAAACGCCTGCTTCAAAGATGGTTATAAAGAGATAGAGAGAAGAATCAGAAGAAAAAGATGAGGAAGTCCGATATAAATTTCTTATTGCCACAAAAGGTAATTGAAACAGGCTCATTGGCAGTAGATTGGAGGATCAGTCATCTCTTCTCACAGATGCATTAAAAGTCCTGCGGTTTCTTGGTCCCAATGGAGAGAGTTGATTTGAAAAAGAATATACGTCGCTTCTGCGAAAAAATAAGAAGAGAAATAGAATACAATTGGAGGAAGATTTGATTAAGGTTGTTGTAAAGAAATGTTGTTACGTAATAAATTTAAAGCGGACGGGGCTCCTTGAGAAAAGAAAGACACGTCTCGTGTTAGTCGCGGCAGTGTTTCTCACAAAGACCAGTATGATATTAGAAGACCTTTTCTCCCATATGCGTCTTGATATGTTCTGCTTAGAACATATTGTGTGCACTTGCAGCTTGAAAGGGGTATGGTTATACATCATCATGGACTGTGTGGAAAACGTGGCTTATTAAATGGTTGATGTGGGGGAAATGATGGTGTAGTGAAACCATATATATGAAGTTACCAGTCTCTATTAGAAAGATGTACTGTTATGGTGTGAATAGTGTGATGTAGAAATGATGTAGATCACCTCATAATTTATGAGAATGAAGCTTCAAATATGTTAAATACAACTTGCGTTACCGTGAAAATGAGAGTTGTAAACTAGAATGAAAAGACACTTTAAGATGGACTTGAGGGTGAGTGAGCTGATGGAGTGGTGTGCTGTGTGTTGGATGCTGCACAATAAACTTCATTGTGTTCAGAGGTCTCTTATAATCTTGATTTCTAATGTATCCCACGGATGCTGGATCCATTTGTGTGATAGTGGTTATCATGTGGAAAATGGTTACGAACTCTCATTATCATTGGGTTATATGTGGATGATTGGTTGATACTGTGGTGATCCAAGAATAAGCAAACTTGTGAATAGAGAAGTAATAGAAAGACTCTTAGGACAGTTCCTGTAATGAGAAGACGTTATGGGGGTCTATCGAAAAACTGTTCAGTATAGAGTTTGAATACTTCCAAAATGAGTGGTGTTATATTGTTCACAAAAGGGATATGTTGAAAAATATTAACTGGACAATACGCGGATGACTGAGTGTAAGTCTGTTTGGGACACTGTATTGAAGACATGGAAGAAAATTGTTTAGAAACCAGATCCTGTTACTCTGAAGTAATGAAAGAAAGAAATTGTTCCACGTCCAATCCCTAGTAGGTTCATTAATGAGTATCCTTTAATGTTTCTACTAGGCGCAGATTAATCATACGCCGTCATCCTTCAAGCCAGTTTAAACCAATAATCTTTGATCAATGAACAACACTATGAGGAAAGCTGCAAAAAAGAGTTCGTGCAGGATTACCTAAAGAGAGGGATGATAGAGTTATACACTCTTATTGTTATGTGTAGGCCATATTACCAAACTAATATTACCTATGTGATAGAGGGGCTGGAATTTAAACGAATTGTGGGAATTGGGGAGACTGTAAGATTCCCGAAGAGGAAATATTTTCTATACACCGGGTGTTATAGCTTTTTGTACCATCTCGTATCCCATTCACTTAGGGAATGCCAAGGAAACAAAAGACGGTTGCCCAATCGAGTGTTGAGGATGAATATATGGCTTTGACGGAGCTTCTAGAGAAGTCATCTACTTACGAAGTTTTCTAAGAGAAATTGGGTGTAAAAAGGAGGACGTCTCAATCAGAAATTACGACTAATAATATAATGTTGCGAGATAGTCAAGGGGAACTCAAAGTACTTGTCTATATTAGCAAACTTCTCATACACTCATTCCAGAAGAAAGCCATAAATTGTTGATATCAGGCACTTTCACCGACAAGCTGTGACAGAATGGGAAAATGCGTCGTTTCAAAAAATCTACAATATCCTACATGAAGGAAATGGTCGAAAAAGCACGGGAACAAAACCATTAGTGACGGTAAGAAATGGACACCTGACCAATCATATTTGGTTACAAGGACTAGGAGTTTGAGAACATTGCGAATTGGGTCAATCGTCGTTCAATCATGCCAAGAAAGGATGGTATTGAAGAACGCTTCATTATGACCGTTGATATAAACATATCGTGCGTGTCGCCAGAAGAGTTGGAGGGTCCGCGGCAATACCTCCGAGAAATTTTTGGTAAAAAATCTATGATTATAGTTATATAATATATCATGTTCTTCTTAATTTATACACTATGTGATGCTTAATTTAGATTATTTCATTTAGTAATGGCACTGCGTTGTTTATTATGTGACGTTTGTAACATTATGTTAATGGCTGTTTTTGTATAATCTAAGAGTAATTCGTAAACCCCTTCTATGTTATTTAGCAATTGTGTATGCAAAGTTGGGATAGTTATTTCGACTTAAGCTAATATATATAATATATAAATAAATAATAATATAATGGAATAATAATGAATAATGAAAATATAAATAATAATAATATTTATATGATAAGATAATATTTAATTACAATTAATAAAATAAATTGAAATTAATAATAATAATAAACACATAATAAATATAAATAATGAATTATGTAATACAATAAAATGCCATTTACTTTTACAAGATTAATCAAAAGAAAAATGAAGGATTCAGTGAAGAAGAAGTTCCGAAATAGAACGAACAGAACAAAAGTAGCGATTAGAAAGCAAACGTAATCTAAAGTTATGTAAAGAAGAATAGAAGATTGAACAATACTAACTAATATGTTAGTTTAAGAAAATCTATGAAAACAATGATTGCTCAAGAGAGTACCACAACACAGAAATTTTAGAGAGAAGTAGATCGATAAGGCTTAGAAGAAAGAGCAAGAAAGAAGAATGGAAGAACTTATCAATGCCATAGAGTTTTACTGTTTTAATATCACGTCTGCGGTATAAAGCCTAGGATGTAAGTCTGTATATAATTATATAAATCTCCTTCGATGTTCATTGTTTTATCAATTTTATTTTAGGACTTTTTCAGAAAGGGCAATTGGATACCGTCCCCTCATCAGAGATTATGGATATAAAAGCTTAGCTATGGTCGTTCATTTTTTCCGTACTTGATCGATGTTTGAAAGACATCTGTAGAATTTATAATTTGGATTAAGAGTATAATTGGGTTTTCCGGAGTCGATGCAATAAAGCAACGAGTAACAATGAGTCACCATAGGTATTTTAAAATAAGTTTTTGGGCTAATGCAACATATGAGTTGATGCTGTTCACTCGACATTAGATGCATGAGTCTGTCTGTACGCAATGTCTAAACAACAAAATCATACATTGATATGTTATAAGTAATTTGCTGTTTACTCATCCTGTGAGAGTTGAGTGCATGTGTTCCACTGCTGCGGATACCATGTGACTACACATATGGTTGACGCGTTTGATCTCACTCAAGATACCATATTAGGTATATTCTATTGGACCTATCTTAGAATGAATAAGTATATTATTAAGTAACTATTTACAAAATTTTTGCCGGGCATGGATACGAGACTAAATTTCAGGAACTCGTCCATAAATATGTGAGGATAAGTAGATGTTGATTAGCAGGTGTGTCCATACTTAGCTTCGATCAAAAGTGAGATCGTTTACAAACAAACATGATAGTTTGTGCTGCTCACTCAAGTGTAAGAGTCAACATTAAAACATTAGTTTCTGGCATTTAACTGCATAAAATTTTTGCCAATCAATACACAACTATAATCAATTTAGGTGGCATTACAAGTTAATTAGGCTTAGTTTTGGGTGAAATTTTGTAGTGTAGTCTCGATTAATGATGCAAAAGCCATATTATACATTAACTATTACACAGATTAATTAGAATGTACACAGCCGATATTATATCGATTAGCAATCAAAGCCGTTTCGTGCTAATTGAGGATAAGAAACAGATAATGTTACAGGATCAGTAGTTGCATTAATAATAAGGATTTAAAGTGGGTGCAACGAAATACAATGGCTATTTACTACAGTTTTCAGTGTTATCGATTAGGACACCGTCTTCAGAAGAAAAAAATGTCTATGCGTGAACATCAATAGCTATGTTCACTGAGCAGTTATTCAGTTGAATCGACTAATCATGTTATAAGAAACAAGCCTATTTAACGCATATAGTATTAGAATATGCACAAGAACTCGAAATGTAACAATCATAAAATAATTATATTTTACTCCTCCTATAAAATAACATTAGTCTAGACCTACTTTCTGTCCAAAGGCAACGCAAGTTGCTTTGGTAGTTAATCATAACATCTTTCATATTCATATTAAAGTTACATTAGAAAAATTTTGTATATAGTACGACCTTTCTAAAGAATTCTAAGGAAGGCAAACTAAATAATCCCCTGAATTGAGATGGTAAAATCAATTCCATAACGCAAGATACCGAACTACGTGTGTTACATTAAATCCCCGATCTTTAGTCAAACTAAGAAAATTGAAGACGATTACACTTATAATATTTTTAACAAAATAACTAAATAAATGTAATGAAATATAAATCGTATCATAGAGCAGGTAAAATACTAATATATTAAATGACAACTTTAGCTTCTAGACCTAATTTTATAATTCTTATAATTCTTAGAATCCATTGTTCCTATATCAAATAATTTCTTCACTATAACCCGATGTAAGTCGAGAACAATGGATTCAGAATAGTCGTTACTTAATGTATAATATTGTGATACAAGCGCCTAACACTCGATATCATTCTAAGAAAAAGGAGCGAAATAAACACACTTTAAGGAGTAATTTAGGTCTAACGTTTAATTTCAGATCTGAGATTTATTCCTTATCTCCAAAGTAAATAATCAAGCCTAGATTTTTTAGAACGTATCGATATCTGTGCACAATAAAGTCTCGTAAAAAATCAAACTGAAAAAATTTGAAATCATTTAGAAAATGTTATCAAATAGACGTAAAATGGAATTACGGGGGTTTATGAACATCAAAGTTGACTACCTGTTAAGTTACACCGTTTTTTTGGGGATTTTTTATGTTGTTGTGGCTTAATTACATTTGACATTCTTCAAAATATTTCATTGAAATCTGGCTCTAAATTTTGATTTCAAGACTTCCCTATTTCGGTAGCTACCTTTTATGCATAATTTCTCGTTTTTTTCCTGTCTCTTTTCTGTGAAATAAATGTGAATTTTAAATAAAATCGAAATATGAATTAAAAAATTAGCATTTATACTACTGCAATGAGCTTAAAGTGTTTTATACACTTTTCATAGTCGTCGAATTGAATTGATCACTTTTTAGTATATGTGTCTGTAGCGGTGCACAAATTTAAACTGCGATCATGACGTGATAAAAGAATACTTACTCCACTTCTCGCTTTAGTTACATATGTTTCACCCCACGTAAGGTGAAGAAAAGAAAATATTTGCGTATACTTGTTTGAATCGTTATGACAAAGTTAGGCCCAATTACTTTGTGTATATCAATTAAAATTATATCTGAAGATTGCTTAATCCGTATTGCAATATTTTATATTGAAAACTTATAATTTCCTTCTTGGCTTATATCTTCATATCGTCTCGAGTAACCTATTCAGAAATTTAAGGCTTTCGTGGATTCTTTTTTTCAATTTTTCTATGTTCTTTTTTAGATATGACTCCAACTGCTCCCACCGATTATGCTGCTTCCGAAAGAGTCTAATAAATGTTTTATAGAGAAGTATATATATTTTTAGATTAATATTCGAAAGTTCCTGCAATAAATCCTATAGCTTATAGCTTTTTAACAAGCTTCGCACATTGTTTTCGCAACTTTAAAATCTTATTAATTAAATAGCTCCTAGATCCTATTCTCTTAACAACTTTATAATGTGTCATCTATTTTAATCATATTCATTGTTCTACTCCCAAATGTACTTTACAATATCAGTAATTAATTCATTGCATTTTTGGACAATTACAATCTTGTTTAAGCGCGGTAATAATAATTTCTAACTTGAATATAATGAAAGTGTTGAGGATTCATTACAGGTATTTGAAATATTACAAAATTTTAAAAAGGAAATATATTAGCAGAACATCGACAACTTTTTTTTTAAAAGTAAAACTCACTTGATAGTTTATGAAGTTAACTTCGAAGGGTTCTTCAAGGATCTTTGCTTCTCTCTTCAGAAGTCTGCTACTCTAAGATTATACTCCCAGCAGAAAGATCAAAGTCTGTTACTCTTAGATTATTATCCTATCCAAGCAGAAAGATCAAAGTCTGTTACTCTTAGATTATACTCCTAGCAGAAAGATCAAAGTCTGTTACTCTAAGATTATGCTGTTAGCGTCAGCTATTCGCTGATGAATAATGTTTATTGAATAATGTTAATGAAAATTGTAGTTAGCGAACATAACATATCTGTTCTAAGACGGTGAATCCATTCAAATCACTATCGCCTTAACATGTAATAAATAGCTTTGATGTTTACCACATAGAACATCTGTTATCTGTAAGACGGTGTTCTAATTATCTAATCGATCACACTGAATGAACAACTGTAGTAAATAGCTTTATGTTCATCGCCATATGAATTTTTTCTAAACGGGTCCATAATCATAAAAGACAAAAAAACTCAAAGAAAACTCACAGAATGACACAGAAAGACTCAGAAAGGCACATAAAGACAGAAAGACACAGAAAGACATTGAAATACACAAAAAGACATAGAAAATATAGGAAGACGAAGATAGACACAGTTAGACACAGAAATACATATAAAAACATAGAAATACAGAGAAAGACATGGAAAGACACAGAAAGACTCAGAAAGACACAAAAAACATAGAAAAACATTGAAGGCAACATAAACACATGGAATAAAACAGAAAGACATAAACACATAGAAAGACATTAAAGACTCAGGCTGCGGTAAAAGCATCCTATTATGTTGCATATAAAGTTATTAAATATAATATATTTATTTCAAAAACACATAACAGATTTGCTTTAATAATTATGATAATAATCAACAAATAAATAAACAAATAATATCTAACAGACTAGCCTTTGAGCGGACTATAAAGTCTTTGCTAGTTCTTCTTCTTCTTCTTCTTCTCGTCTTCTTTTCTTCTTCTCTTCTTCTTCTTCTTCTTCTTCTTCTTCTTCTTCTTCTTCTTTTAAATATACTAGGGGAATTATGTGATTATCATTATTATTATTATATATTATTATTATATATTATTATTATATTATTAAATTATTATATATTATTATTATTATTATTATTATATTATATTATTATTATTATTATTATTATTTTTATTATTAAGTTCCAAAGTAACATATTCCAAACTGCAAACACAATTGCCAAGCAACATAGAAGGGGTTACGAATACTTAGTTATACAAACACCATTTCATATGTACAAACGCAATAATAACACCAAGTCCGATTACTAAATTAATAATCCGTTTAAAAGCAAGTAGTATAAAAAAGACAATGATATAAAACCATATAATCATAGATATAACCTTCGGAGGTACCAACTCTTCTGCACAACGACGATGTTTAATCCAGTCATGATGACGTTCTCTTCAATACCCCTTCTTGGCATATGACGACGATTTGACATTCGCAATGTTCCTCAATCCTAGTCCTTTGTAACAAAAATGATGCCTTTCACCCGTCAATGGCTTCGTCAGTGCTTTTTCGACCATTTCCTCAGTAGGTATGTATTTGACGACGATTTTCCCTTCTGTCACAGCTTGTCGGATGAAGTGGTGCCTGATATCAATATGCTTTCTCCTGGAATGATGTATGGAGTTATATGCAAGACTTTGAGTCCCTTGACTATCGCAATATATCATAGTCGAATTTTTATGCACGTCCTCTTCCCCAATTTCTCTTAGAAAACTTCGTAAGTTAGATGACTTCTTAGAGCCTCCGCTAAGCATTTTCAGCTCTCAGACACTCGATTGGCAACCGATCTTTTGCTTTTTTGATTCCCAAGTGATGCTACACCCCACTGTACAAAAGCTTACCCTTGTATAGAATTTTCTATCGATGATTACAGCCCCCAATCCACATCAGGTAATATCTTCACTGGTGTAATTTAGTTTTTATTAGGCAAAGTGTAAATTCTATAATCTCTATATCTATCTCTTTGTTTATTTCTGTCTTAGTGTTGTTTCAGTATATCAATATCTATGTTAAACATGTATCGTGTCTTTAAGAGATTGAACGCGGTGGATGAAGTTATTCTGGGCCTGATTAGAAATACAGATAGAGTTACATTTATATGAACCTATAGAGGGATGTGGATGGTGTGTAATTATTTCTTTCTTGTGCTTTTCAGATACAGATCTGTTTTATATCAATTCTCTCCAGTTCCAATAAGTGTCCCAACAGCTTACACTCTATTCATCCTCTATACTCAGTATATTTTTCACATTTATCCCTTTTTTGACAATTTAAATCACTTTTGGGGAAATTATTTAAACTCTTATACGATACTATTTCATAAACCCCTGTCCTTCATTCGGAACTGGTCCTAAGAGTCTTCTATACTTTTCTTAACAGAGTTTATTCGTTGATTCCAGTATCAAAGTAGTCCACATATACGCAATGATAATGAGATCTTTACCACTTTCACATTATATAAACAAATGATCTAGCATTCCGTGGGTTTGAAATCAAATTTAATGAGACCTATTGTAAGTTTATTTGTGCCAATTTCAATCCATAATTGTCTCATCATTAAGTGCTTTATTCAGTTTTACAAACTTCATTTTCACGGTATAAAGATTGTTTTTAACATTATTTATGCTTTATAGTAGTAACATTCTATTAAAAATTTCAGAGAAGTCTTAATTTCCTCTAATAGACACTCGTACTTTCCCATTATTATATGGTTTCTAGCTTATTTCACCATTTAAATATGCAGTCTCCACATCCATTTGATGTATAACCTCATACCCCTTTCAGCTGCAAGTGCAACAATAGTTCTAAGAAAACTAAGACGTATAATGGGAGAAAAGGTCTCATAATAATCAATACCTGGTCTTGTGAGATACCTTGGCTACAAGCGTTGTCATTTCTTTCTCAAGAGCCTCGTCCTGCCTTTAAATTTATTTACGTAGCAAAAGCATTTTGATCTAATATTCTGCAATTGATGGATCCTCTCTCTATTCTTCTTATTTTGCCAGAAGCGTATCCTCGTATATTTCGTTTCAATCACCTCTTCTTCTTCATTGATCAAAGACGCAGGCACTATTTAATGCATCTGAGAGAAATGACTCATCCTCCATCTACTGGCCAGTTGTAGCGTTTCAATTACTTTTGCATTTAGATTGTATTCGGCATTCTTCATCTTTTCTTCTGATTGCTCTCTATCTCTTTATTAACCATCTTTTGAAGCAGATGTTGATACAATTTTTTCTTTACGTCCATCTGTTTGACCATTCCGCATTTATCATCTCTCCCTTCCTCTAGGAACAATATGAGTATCATCCTAAATGCGATGCTGTCATGTAGCATCTTCAGATCTTCTTCATTGTTCAGGTTTTAGGATTATTTGATGTCATTTATGGACTTATTTCAATTATTTTCATTCAACCTCCTCCAGATCCGAAATAATTTCTGTGCACAATTTCTCGTGAACATTTATATAGAGTTTTTTTCTTCTTCAGACCATATTTTATATGCCTAACTCTCTTCAGAGTACCCGAGCAAAATTCCTGACCTGGATCTTTGTTGTAACTAATTCTTTTTATTCATGAATTATAATAATAAAAGGCTAACATGCGATAAGCTGGCAGCGCTTCCAGGTCCATATTATTAACGGGTACACTCCATTTACGCACTGTGAGGTGCATCGATTATGTAAGAACTTGCCGAGCTTAAAGATTATCTTCTGCCTCAGAATCGTATGTCGTAGATTCGATTCCCTGAGTAAACATCTGCCGATCTCAACGTACTTTCTGTTTAGGCACTCAGAGATTCCATTTTGTGCCGTGTATGGAACGCTAAGTCTTCTTCCAATGCCATTCTCACTTAGAAATTATATTTTTAAAAATCATTTCAGGTTATTCTGAGACATTATCAGTTTGAAAATTTTATTTTTACCTAACTGAGTCAGAATTAATTATAGTTCTTTAAATGTTTTCCAAAGCTACTTTATTTCTTCAGGAACTTTACATTAGTATATCTACTTTTATCTTCTACCAAAGTGTTTTAAAATATTAAAGATTTTTCCAGACACAAAATGGAAAACGGTCCACATATATCGGAAGGAAAAATTTCCAAAAAGTTTTTTATACTGTTCACGAAAACTTATTAAAAGCAATTGAGTCATTTTATTCTTTATGAAGGTTTCACAGTTAGACATATCAGAAGCTTTTAAAAGTTTAATCCGTGCACCAAATGTTTTATTCTTAAACTTTTCAAATCTTTAATAATTAAATGACCAAATTCTGCATGCCAATATCCCTAAATCAGAGGCATTTAATTTCTACTCTACTTAAGCTATTTCTGCAAATAAATATATTATTTTTCATTCCTACCTAATAGAATGTTTCCGTCGTTACCATATATCTTTGCTTATTTCCTGTGAAATAAAAACTTCATGCCTTTATCGTGTCATTTTTGAGTACAGATATGTAAATTAGTATGAAAAGTTTGACAGGCAAAAGAGCTTCGTCTATATCAATCGTTCTTAAATTCGTCTTACCTAGTGACTTTTTATATTGAATATCCTGGCACCATTTATAAAATTTCAGAAGCAGATCTACTTAACCTAATTTTATTATCTTGTGAGAGTACTTAATTTATTAATAATACTATCTTTTTTGAACACATCATGCTGCAGTTGATCCGCATATCTAAACACCATATTGCTCGGACCATTCTTCAGTGCTCGCAATAAAACCACGTGATTGCTACCTTTCTTCTAGTGTTTCGACATTTAGTTCTAATTCGATGCATAAGTGCCCATAATAAATTACATTTGTAACAATTACATGAGATTGAATCGCAGATGGTCCCATTTTCGGACTATTTATTTTTTCTTTAATTAAGAAAATAATTTTTGGGCTTCTCTTTCTTCATGGTTACCATAGCATTCATCTTAGTATTAGTAGAATCTTGTTGAATCTTACTTGCTTTTCCATAATTTTCACTCGTAAGATTTCAACGTCAGGCAATTATTCTCGACTTTCCATTGCGCATCTGAAGTTACTGTATTCATCAAGTAAACTATACAATAATAGTATACTTAACATATCCCCATGAATATCAATTTTCAACTCACGCAATTTACTCACGGCGTCGAAGAAACCATCCAAGTAACCTTTTACATTTTCATCGGCTTTTAGCTTACTCAAGGTTAGGGGTTTAAGCAACATTGCCTTAAGCGCAGGATTCTTTGATTGATAAATTTCTTTTAATTAATTGACCTATTGAAATAAATTAGTTCCTAAGGAAATATATTCAACTCCGATGGGTGAATTATAAGTATTAATTCTGACTTAGCTTTACGATCGAGCGAGTCCCATTGTGTAGCTTCTGATGAATTCGCTGGTCTTTTCTTTTTATCACTGACATATTCCCATAAATCGCTTCTAATTAAAAGAGCTTGCGCAAGAATACACCAAGTATCATAATTATCTTTTTTTAGGTTTTCGATAGGTATTCCAATAGAACTTGCCATGATATAATTTATTGCTGTGCCCGATGTTTGCTTTAGTATCGTAGCTTGATCAATCTTCCAGGTAGCAATGATGCAGCAAAGCAGCATCGTAGTAATTTAGTAACTAACTACACTCTACTACCATGTTAGAAGTCCAAATAACATATTCCAAATTGCATATACTACACTCTACTACCACTCTAACTACCACCTCCTACACACTCTAGCTACCATCTACACGCATCTACTAACATCTACTAACACTCTACTAGCCACTCTCAACGCACTTTCTATACCACTCTACTCACTCTTCAGCCACTGCGTACTACCACTCTAAAACGCTCTCTACTACTGCTACAACTCTACTACGACTGCTACTACCACTCTACAACATCTCCTACCACTCTACTACACTCTACTACCATATAACACGCCAACTCTACTAGCCGATCTACTGACACTGCTAGTACCACTGCTAACCAGTCTACTAACCACTTCTACTAGCCCACTCTACAAACGGCACTCTACTACTACTTTACTCTACGCTGTACAAGCACTCTACTACCACTCTTAAACCACTCACTACACTCTACTACGCGTTTGAACTACGCATCAGCTACCACTTCTAAACGCACTCTACTCCATCTACTACCACTCTACTACATCTCTACTACCTACTACCACTCTACTACACTCTACAACCACTGCTATAGCTACACTGCTAGCACTCATTCTACTTACGACTCTACTACACTTACAAACCACTCTACTACCTATCTACTAACCACTGGGCTACAACCATCTAGCTACCGCACTCTAGCTACTAATCTACAACGCATCTGACTACTACCGACTTAACCATTCAATACTATACCCATTCTACTACATCTCAACTTCTCTACTACGCATCTACAACCGTTCTAGCGTACACTGCTAGATAGCACTCTAACGACCACTCTACAACCATCTATCTACAGCGACTCTACTACCCTCTAGCAACACTCTACTACACTCTACTACGCACTCTACTACACTCTACAAACACTGCTACTACACTCTATACCAACTCGTACTATACTCTAAACACTCTACTACCATCTATACAATCTAACAACATCTAGCTACCGATCTACTACACTCTATCCGATTCTAGCTACCTGACTCTACTATCACTTTCTACTACCACTGCTACCAGCTCTACTACACTCTAACTACCAAATACTATCAACACTCTAATACCGACTCTACTACTAAATGCTACAAACTCTTCAATCTCCGACTTTACTACCGACTCTTACAACCACTCAACATCACTCATACTCACTGCTATACCTCCACTCTACTACGCACTCTACACCACTCCTACTACATCTACACCTAAGACCCTTATCCCAATAGCACTCTACTAGCACTCTACTACGGGACTTCTACACCATCTCTACTACCATCTACTACATACTAGCAAAACTCTACTACCACTCGTAGCAACGCATCCTATACCACTCTACTAAGACTTACACGCACTCTACTACACTATACTACACTGTATCAACATGCTCTAGCTACCGGCACTCTAAACAACACTCTACTGACGACTCATACACTCTACAACACTCTAACTACCGACTGTACAACCACTCTAACTACATCTACTACACTCTACAACGCACTCTACTACGACTCTAACAACGCATCTACTACCACTCTACTACATCTCTACTACCACTCTACAACCACTCTATGACCACTCTACTACCATCACAACACTCTACAACACTCTACTAGCCACCTACACATCTACTAAAGCCAGCTCTACTAACTTACAACCACTCAACTACAGTCTAACTACGAGCTCTACATACCTTTAAAGCCTTCTTACGACTGGCTCTACCGCACTCTACTACCGACTCTACAACATCTTTACTAACCATCGTACTACATCTACTACCACTCTACACAGTTAGCTACCGATCTAGCATACATCTACAACCACTCTTCTACCACTCTATAGCCACTTCCACACTCATCTACCACTTACAACATCTACTACCATCTAACTACATGCTACAACCACGTCTACTACACTGCTAACTACTAAGCTCTACAACAGCCTTCATACATCTATCTACTAATCTACAACCACTTACTACACTCTACTCCGACTCTAGTCAACACTCTAGCTACCGACCTACAACACTCTAGCTACACTCTAGCTTACCACTGCTACAACACTCTACTACGATCTACTACCACTTCTAGCAACACTCTACTACCACTCTACTACAAATCTACAACATTACTAGATGCTAACACTCTACTACATGCTACTAGCGAGCTACAACTTCTCTATTACCGATCTACATACACTCTCTACGCTCTACTAGCACTACTAGCCATCTCTAAACATACGCACTCTACTACCTGCTACTACCACTCTAACAACACTCTACAACCACTCTACTACCACTCAGTAACTACCACTCTAGAACTACTCTACTTAACACTCTCCTACCACTCTACTCCGGCACTCTAGCAACCACTCACTACGGACTCTTACATAACACTCTACACATTTCTACTACGCTGCTAACTACATCTACTACCTATTCTACTACCACTGTCTACTATTAGCTCTACTACCTCTTAGACAACGCACTGCTACTAACCTTTATTACCACTCTGCAACTACTCTACTACCACTCTACAACCACTCTTCTTCCACTCTACTACACTGCTGACAACCTACTACCACTCTACTACACTCTACAACCACTCTACTAGCACTCTAATAGGCACTCTATCAACCACTTTATACACTCAGCAACTATGTCTCTACCACTCTACTACACTCTACTACCACTCACTATTATTGTTACTATTACTCTACTACCACTCTACTAGCCACTCTAGCTACCATCTACTACCACTGGCGCTATGAGCAACACATACTAAATAAAAGGATCGAAACTATGGTTTATGTTATATACTAACATATTAGTTGGCAACCACTCTAACTCACCTAACGATACTAATTCGACCTTAAACATATGTATATATGCTTACACTCCTAATCTGAACAGCCACTCTACAACACTCTACTTACCATCATAGCTACGGTACTAGTTTTTCGCTACACACCATACTGAGCTACATCACTGCTCACTCATCTGTTTCAGCTTAAGTACACTGCTCCATCTTCTATAATCGACATAGCTCTAATAGTCTACCTTTGAACAACTCTATAATAAACTTGTAAATGTTTCTATCAGAGGCTTAACAAAATATCTCTTAACTATACTGAACTTACACATTACTACAAAACATTGAGTCTATTTCGATAACACTATAATAAGCTAGAATAGCTACATAATAATGTCACTATCTATAATCCACTAACTACCTCACCCATATACTTCTTCTATCTTATCTAATCTTGTATCACTCTACTAAGACTAGATGACATAGATAGCTCTCCCGTACTACCGACTGAGAGACATTAATATACTACCATGGAAGCGGTCATAAAGCTCGCTACGTCTAACTGATTTTACTTTGTTTATATCAAAACACTTATCTATCACATGACTAAGTAATAAATCCGTATTCTAACAAAACACTCACTAACATACTACTCATTAATCAACATGACGTAAATACTTACTAAATTCGGCGCTCTATTCCAAACATCAACAACGCTCTTTCTACATACTGCCCTCTACTACTAACAACTCTAACTATACTTGGGATTTATAACGTTCACTCTCTATTTATGTCATCTTTCTATTATACGGTCGTTCTATATACTATAGATAATTACTTACTATCCATAACTCTAACTAACGCACTTTACAATAATATCTGCTATCTAAACCTACTTATACTATACAAACCACTCTAGCTAACACTAAAACGTGGCAACATTAGAAACTAACTCTTATAAAACTATAAACTGACCACTATAGGCACATAGCTATACTAACCTAACACAACTCTAAAACACTGTACTTTAACAACTCGCGCGTTTCCCAATATTTGCCGTGAACCAGTTACCGCACTCTACA
This sequence comes from Trachelipus rathkii, assembly GCA_015478945.1. Taxonomy (NCBI): domain Eukaryota; kingdom Metazoa; phylum Arthropoda; class Malacostraca; order Isopoda; family Trachelipodidae; genus Trachelipus; species Trachelipus rathkii. The sequence goes on along the minus strand of JABUQX010045965.1, from coordinate 1,899 downwards.
AGAACGCACGTTATCACTACTTAAATCCTTGATGATGTGGACTAGTGTCACTATCCATTTCGTCTTTATCCTACCAACTATGCGTATACCCAATACTTCTCATATCTCTAATATTACTGGAATTCCTCTATAGACATATTTTTTATTACTGCCTTTTAAAATTTAATCACTCGTATTCTAGTCTCTCTCTCTTTAAAATGAATATTGTTAATATATAATTCTAATATCTCCATTATTATATATATCTCTAATTTCTAAGAACAATCACATACGGATCAGGTATCTGTAAATTCATATATACTATAAACGCTCATATATACTAGAGCGATCCATAATAAATTAGATGCAAATCACACTAATAACACGTAAGTAATAATAATAATCATATAATTACATAAATCGACTAATAATAGCACTTAATTCGACTATATGATGCTTAATGAATAGATCACATACTAGATTAATCACTATATATCACTCTAAACACTCTAGCCGATAATTAATACACATCTAATGAAATGAAACTTAAGCAATGAGTGATAGGTTAATGAATAATATAGATGATAAGATATTAATTAATGAATACAGGTTAGTATAATGTCTGTCACGCCTAATTACACTAAAATAATCAACTAAGATATTAATAATATAGATATGTTATAATCTTAATCATCAATGGAATAATATGGAAATACTTTCTACCTGAAATGCGCAATATAATATAAATTATCATTGCAATATAAGTAACTTACACTACAATGGCACTCGTGATATCACACATAATGGGAATTAATCGAATCAATTAAATCTCAATTAATATAATAACTACAATAAATAAAAAATTGTAAAAGTCTGACAAGATTCACCGTTCTGCAAACTCATTCGTTCTTTGTTTTCAGTGCGCTGTTTCGGTGTTCTTGCCTCTCTTTCCTCGATTTTTGCAGCAACTCTCTCTTATGGGTGCTTGGTGAGGGTCTACTCTTGTTTTTTCCGGTTTACTCTTTAGTCTCTAGTCTTAGCTCATTGGTTTCATTCGTTTTCTGTGACTTCTCTTACCTCGGTCGCAAGGTTGTCTGTTGAAATTTTGTTAATATTATCTAACTAGTTAGGGTTAATCATTATCGGGCTTGTTAAATTAAGTAGCCATGCACAGTCACCATTTGGTGGGAAGAACACAGCAGATGATGTATTTAATTATGGTAAGCAACTCCTATAAACATAAAGAATATAACATAGCCTGTCGTTTTAAGGTCATTTTTAAAATAAATTACGCCCTTTCTTTTTCCTGCAAATTTCCTAAATACGAGTTAATTAATTAGCTTTCTTTTCTACCAATTTCTTTTTAAATAAAATAATAATTAGATACAGAAATTAATTAAGAGAGTTGTCGAACTAAAATAATAAGAGAATAAAAGAGACTGTGGCAATATTGTTTGAAAATATAGTTTAGAATTGTTTTTCATCACTTTTTTTAAAGGAAGATACTATGACAGACTCATAGTTCATAGGCAGAGTAAGATGCACACACAGTGGGTCCTACGGATACATTCAGGTAGGAGTGTCAGTTACGAAATTATGGATTGATATTAGTCAAGTTGGATAAAGGTTACATTATTATTAACAACGAGATTTAATTGCAGGTTTATGTTAAAAACTGTTTCCATCTTCAGTTGGAAATCTAGTTTTGTAAATCGTAGTTTGGCGGTATGTAATTCTTGAAATACATGGACTATTAAGTGCTCAATAATTGGAATGGTCATTATACGTCTCTCTTACTAGATCGTGTCTTGCTTCATCGCTGCACGTGTCTTCTTTGGCTTCGTTCTTCTCTGTACTTGCACTGGCTGTGTGCTGTTTTTGCGTTTCTTTCCGGGTGTTTATTGGAGAAGATACTTGTTC